>JACEIK010000223.1:503155-550790 GCA_018107945.1 Datura stramonium | reverse complement strand
ATTATTTTGTACATCTATATTGTTTGAATAATATTGTTATTCTAAAAAAAAAGGAAGAAGAATTTATCACTATAAAATAAATATTGTACTATTATAGCATCTCTATGAAATTTCGTGTGCAAATAAATTATGTATTTTTCCCTCTTAGAAGGACAATCAAGATAACTTAACAACTCAATCATCTAAATGGGGACATGTGTATAACGTAAAAAACATGTATTTTTCCGGATTTTCAAAGTTCAAATCAAGGTAGCTTAACAACTCAATAACTCTGACAGATGTCACACACGTACCAACAGATATGGGACATTTATCTATATACATATAAATGTAGAATCAGAGAAAAGATTGTGCTAATTTAATTTTATCTATATCATGGAATTTCCTTTTGGACACCCCAACCACGGTCGTCACCACCACCACCACAGTCGCGACGATGACGACCGTGGAGAAGAATTTCCACCTCCCGGCCGGCGACCACCGTCATCCTACGATGAACCACCTCCTCCTCAAGTTGGCCATGTTTATCATACTTCTCATGTAGGTGGACCACCAATGGAGGACAATTATGGCGAGCCTCATTATCCTCCGCCACCGATGAGGATGAGTTATGGCAGACTAATCATCCTCTGCAATGGAAGCTATAGAGATCTTACAATCGTCCACCACCGATCTCTGATTACTATCAGGGCCCACCACCACCACAACCACAATCACCTACTTCTGGCTATTCCTCCGTCCAACACGTGTCTCACGAGTGAGTGATCGTCATCATGATCATCATCGTTTTCAACCACATGTGCCTTCATTCTTCCACCGTCAAACTTCAGATCCAGAGCTCACGGATAAACCTTCTTTTAGGGTTTATACCAAGGCTGATACTGATTACTCTCTCACTATCCGTGACGGAAAAGCTGTTCTTGCCCGTTCTGATCCATCAGATCCATTTCAAGTAGGTTCTTTTTCTTTTTTAATTTGTTGTTTGCTGTGAATTTGCCCTAATGGGCAGAAATTGTGACAGCACTGGTTTAAAGATGAGAAGTTCAGCACTAAAGTGAGGGGAAGGATGAAGAGAGAGTTTCCAAGCTTTGCTCCTGGTCAATAAAAGCTGCAGGACTGGCCCTGAAGCACTCTGTTGGCGCCTCTCTACCCTGTATGTTCAATTCTTGGTTAACCATAAGCTCTGAAAAATAATAAAACATGTTTCTTATCATTCTTATTTGGTTCAAGATGTATTCTTTTCTGCATTCTTCGTAGTTGGATGATATCCTCAATGATGCCTATATAATGTTAAACTTCATAAAGGAATGAACTTTCATAGCCAACCCATATCCTAGAAAGGAGATTAGAGATTTCTATCTAATGCAAATGCTATGACTTGCAATGTTTGGGGTGTTTCAAGTAGTATCCATCTGGAGGTTTAATGGTAGGTTTGTGGTGGAAAAGGTGGTGGTTAAGAGCATTATTCGTAGCCACATATAGCGAAAGGTGGTTAGTCGAACACCCTTCATCAACAAATTATACTATATATATATAAAAAAATTACTATATAAATTATTTTTCATATATATATATATATATATATATATTAAATGTAGACTTACCATTTCTGATTTCGCCGTTGGTTAAGAGATGGAGATGATGGACTGTGAGTGTGTGAGGCGGAAAGATGATCAGTACCCAGTCAATTGTTTGTGCACTGTATTGTGTATGTATGTCAAACTGTGGCTAATATCTTCCATTTTTAGCTCCTAGGTATAGCCTCTGAGTGTTTGATTGTGATATCCGCTTTGTGTGAATCTTCCTGTATCAGTGTATGCTTCGTAATTCTCTATTTTTGTGTGTGATTGTCTGGGGGCTTTTGGTCTAGGTTATTTCTACCTAATGCAAATGTTTTGACTTGCAAATGATGCATGCTGGGAATTTTTCACAGGTTGGCTAGAAAAGCAGGAAGTGATCTTTTGCAATTACAATGTGACTATGTAGGGTCATTTAAGTTATTTGAAGGCTCAGTTATGAGTTCTTTTAGAAGAAAAAACGATTCAAGTATTGATTGTTTGGTCATTATGGAGGGAGTGAAACCTTAGACATTTTGAGGGTAAGTGTAATCCAATATATAAACTGAAGGGTTTTTGTTTGGTGTTGAGACTCAAATTCCTTGATCTTGCCTGCTTTGATATCATGTTGAATTGCGTATTTCATCTAAAAGTTTAAGCTATTAGAGAGAACACACTTTCATTTACTTAATTATGCTGAGATCTAGAACTTGCACTTATAGTTGACAGATAAAGATCATAAGCTATAAATTAAACAACTATAGAAGTTACACACTACCGACATGCATCTATTAGTTACTCTTTAAAAAGGAAAAATAAGAAGATAATGATGATTATGTGTGCATTACTTTTATCTGAAGCAAGAAGTGGAGAAAAGTAAGTGAATTGTTATTTCCTATGGAGTTTTGCTATCTCCTATAATAATATATTGCTCCCAAAACAAAAGGGACTCTTGTAAATATCTAGTTTCCCTCTTTTAGCAAGAGATCTAACTTATGCTTCATTTTGTTGGGGTGTGAATAACTCATTGGACCCAGATTACTGATCCCCTCTAGATAGGTGAGGCAGCCTTATCAAAAAAAAGGGTGAGGGCAGATGTGCAGCTGCTTTTGGGCTAAATTTTAGCAACTTGGGGTTGAAAGTGTAAGAAATTTATCAGATGTGGTTGGTTGTGTAATTGGTAGTAGCTGAAAACATGGTTTTAAGAGTGGTTGTAGAAGAAAAAAAAACAAATGCATTTAATGAGTTGAGATCTAAATGATTTAGATTTAGAGCTCCATTAAGTGGAAACGAACAGGGCCTTGGTTGGTCTTGGATATCATACTGAACTTAAATTTTCTTTATACCATCTAGTTCTAGTTCTAGATTGATGATCAAGACAACTTGTATAAATTGCTAAACAGAGCTGTGATTCTCCACACAACCAACAGTAGCTTATTGGTTAAGAATTTCTTTAGCACTTGTTTGGCACACCCCTGGTCACTTGAATTTGGCTTTAAGGAGGCATTGTTATTTTGTTCATTCTTTTTCTTTTATAAACTATGGGTATCATCCTTTATGTTAAATGAAAGATTAATATATAAGCTAATTTCTTGTATCAATCTCGAACAGTTAGGCCAAAATTATTATACTTTATCAATACAGGAAAAACAAACAAAAATATGTGGAATAGGGATTAGAAACCTTACGCACTCAACTATGAGTTAGTGGGACACTTGATAATCTAACAATAATCATTACCCAAAATTCTATCAAAAGAAAGTTTGTCTCAAATAATTGACATGAAGAACAATAAAAAATAACTTGATACTAATTGGATTATATTTAACTAATGAAACAATCGAAGGAGGGAATAGAGAACTCATACAAGAATACCTAGCTATGGAGTAATTCGATGATGTTGCCAAAGAAAATTAAGATAATCCTTAAGATAACAACAATAACAACAACAACATAGGTGAGGATGTACACAAACCTGTATTTTTATGGGATAGAGAGGCTGTTTTTAATAGACCCTCGCTCAAGGAAGTGTTATCAAAACAAAAGGGGAAAAAACGACAAACTAGTACGTTGAACAGAGCAAATGAAGCAACATGTAATAGTAAAAATTAAAGAATCAGTTACTATGCAAAAACGACTAATACTACTAAATAAGGATAACCCTTAAGATAACTACATAACAATAAAGCATACAAACTAAAATAACAATAAAGCTCTTAAGAGCGATAATTCATTCATCCGGTCCAAGGGAAATGAAACAATTCATTCTTCTAGCTTAAGGAAAATAAACCCTACCGCTTGACTATTTATAGTGGCCCCTAATGGTTATACATAAATGGCCAATGGGCCTTAATTGTGATTTGCAGAACTGGCCACCTGAAGGTTCTGTGTTGCAATTGCAGTATTTGGCATTGCAATTGCAGAATTGACCTGATTTTGGCGGTCGCAATTGCGGTTTTAACCATCACAATTGTAGATCTAGCCTGAGTGCTTCCAAACCGCAATTATGTAAGAATGTCCGCATTTGCAACACCTTGCCAACACCTCCTCCTTTGCAATTGTGGATGCCTGTAGCTTCCAAAATCAACCTCTTCCAACTTGCTTCCTACATTGATCTTGACTTCTTGAAGCATTCCCTTGATTTTATATCATCTTGGACTGCTCCAACGCTTGTACTTAAAATGTCTGGGTAGATAAAGATGAAAACATGGAATAATCTTCGTTCATCAGTATGGGGGACCATTTGGAAGGAAAGGAAGCAAGGATTTTTGAAATACAAATGTTTATCCCAATTGTTTTTTTGGTGTAACATGACAATTGCAAATGCTATAGAGGCCATGATAGATTATTTGAGCTCATTACACAATATGTAACATTGCTATCCTCCTCACAACACCTTCTGGCTGTTGTACATTTAATACAATCTCTTTTAACGATTAAAAGAAAAATCATCTTGAAAGCTATCCTCAACATAGGTGCTAACCTGGTACATCGTCTTCCCCCTTAAAGGAAATTCGTCCCTAGAATTTGGAACTTGCAAAATTAAGGGGGGGTCTAACATATGTATCAAGTCAAGCACAACTTAGAACATTTATTTTAGCGAAGACAAAGGAACAAGTTTGCTCACTTGCACTCAAATTTAACACTTTCAATATAACTAGCCAAGTGCCAAGTGTCATAATCTATGAAGGACACATTCTCTGCACAAATGAAATACATGACTATCAAAGACAATATCCACGAGATTAAATCAAAAGCATCAACATTTCCAAATAAAGTTCACTCAGTCCCTTTTTTCCATTCTTGGATTGTCACTTTTCTCTCTCCACATACCCTCTCAATTTATATCTCTCATCTCGACTTATAATTTCTCAACTTAAAAGGGTTGAGGTTGTGCAATCTTTCTTCTTTGTGGTTCTTGAGGTTGGAGTTGCGGTTGAGGTGGGTAAGGTAGTGGTTGTTGTGGATTTGGTGTTTGGTAATATGGATATGATTGGTAATATCCATATGGTTGATATTGGGTTGGCGAAGGATAGTAAGATGGTGGTGGGTAGTACCTTTGAGGTTGTGGTGGTAGAGTTGGTTCTTGATGTGTAGTTGGGTGGTAAGTTTGGTGTTGGTAGTGGTAGATGGTTGTTATTGGGTGGAAAATAAGGCAACTTTAGTGAAGTAGGTTTATTTTTGTGGCATTTAGTTGTGATGTTGTGGAGGAGTGGCCATTTGGAAAGGTTGTCCAAGATGTGGACTCACTCTTGCGACTTGGATGGGTTGTCCATGAATCCTTTGTTGCACTTGAAAAGGAGAGGTGCGGTAAGAGAAAGTACTAAGTGTCATACTACTCCCCTCTCCTGTTGTCGCAATGAAGATTCCTTCCTTTTGGAATTATACATTTGCATCTTTTATGTTTGGTCAATTTGGTGATCCTCTCATTCATGTTATAGGGCATAGACATGAGACCTTGCATTGGATGGAGTCTCTTTCCTTGGATCACCACTTGGGTTTAACGCTTGTCCTTCCTCCACGATTCCTACAAAAATGGACAAAAAAGTAGCAAAAGTCCTCCCCAACTCATTTTATGTCGCAAAACCCCTCATGTCTCTTTGCACCAATTCGCTTTTACATGCTCAAAGTCCTATTCTCTCTTTTTGCCTTTTACAGCTCAAATAGTGAATATCAAAGTTGCTTGCAAACTAAGTCTCAAGGATTCACAACAAGTTTCAACTGTCTTCGTGATCAAGTGGGAGTTATTATTGTTCACAAGAACAACAATTAAAAAACAAACGGACTTGAGCCAAGCTATTCACAACGAAACAAGTAATTAAGCAGTTAAGATTCACTACGAATCACTCATCGATGAAATACTAATCAACACTAAGGAAACATATTAGCTATTATTACAAAGCAACATAAACTCATAAATGCATCAAATAAAGATTGTGATAAAAGAAGAAGAAGACGTCATGTTTTCCAAATTATAAGTCATTCATCACGTCTAAAGAAAGAAGCCGTAATCTCTTTTGTTTATAGTTTGCCATAAGTATTACAAAACTAGCAGCTACATAATGAGACTATGGATATCATGCATTGCAGGCTCTCTTGCAATCCTCCACTTGACTCTCCCACTTTAGCCTATTGCTGACCTTCATATCCTCTTGCCAAGATCTTCCAAGGCCCCATATGCTTTCATGTGTTAAGTGGCCATCTCAGAGTGTATCATCCCCCAGAAAGAAAATTCATCCCGAATTTGTACCTTTAACTCTAGAAGAGAGTATGTATGAATAGCTAATCTTTTAACATCAAGATTTGGTATGGGATAAATAAAACAAGATAGTGAAACATGGGTATTAGTGGCTTGAGTTTATACAAGAAGTATTGGTGTCTTAAACTTTATTCCTTGTGATAGGAATTGCTATTGTCCTGTTGCCTACAGATGGCATACACGTGCTATATGCAACTTCAACTAATATTAGCCTTCCTCCTCTCCTTGCAGCTTTCCGTTTTTTGATGGTGGTAACAATTTATATTAAATCACAGAAAGTAAGGCTGTGTAACTTCTATAGTTACAGGAGGAAAAGAGAGCAAAACTATGTACTGGAGAAGTGAGTGAAAAAACTATAGAGATTCTAGGACTTGGAGCAGAGCCTCAGTTCTTCTGTATATTCTTGTTTACACCAAAATAGCAATAGCAAAATGCAAGTGAGCCTTATCTTTTGGACTGTGTTGCTTTTGCCTTCAAAACATCTCAAATTTCTTTCCTTCCATATTGTCCCACCATGTGCATCCTGTGATTATGCTATGTCCCAAGGGTAATGGTAGCACTGTTGTTCAGGACCCTTGTCTTTCTAGCATATTACATGGATTCTGACTGGGAAGGGATCATAGAAAGTTACATTTCCTATTAAAATTCTTTTACAGGTGCAGCTCACTCCGTATGACCCCAATGTTCTTGATGCATCAGTCTTGTGGACAGAGAGCAGGGACGTGGGTGATGGTTATCGAGCAGTTAGGATGGTCAATAACATTAACCTCAATCTAGATGCATGGAATGCTGATAAAAGCATGGAGGTGTCCTTGATGGGACCATTGTTGCTCTTTGGGAATGGTGGAAAGGAGACAACCGGAACCAGCACTGGAAGATCGTTCCCTACCTTAAAGTCTTACAACATTGTGATGCAAGGTTGATTGTTTGCTTGGAACCCTAAAACCTTCACTCTACCTCTCTTTTCTTGTGGTCAAGTTTATGTTCCATTTAAAATTCAACCGTCCTTGCTCCTAAGGCTATTTATACTTCTTTTGGGGGGCAAAATATATTTCCACGCTTTGCTTCCATGTTGTTTGATATGAAATCACTTTTTTTTCCTAAAATTACCTTTACCTGCGTTTAGTAGTCATAGGTTGTTGAAAATGAGTGAAAATACAGCCTGTTAAGTGTTAAGATGTTTTAGCTATAAAATTTCTGCACTCGTATTGTTTTCGACACTTTTTCCATCACCATAGATCTCCCTGACAAAGTTTGTTACTCCGTTACCTAGTGATTCAGTGCCAATCCTATTTGGGTTGATGAGCTATATGGTCATTTTAGGCTTTAATACATGGAGAACACCTTAAACTTGTCAGCAAATTTTATTTAGACTCTCAAGAGTTTGTTCCTATTGGGCGCTTAAACACATGATAAAGTGTTTTGTTATTAGACACTTTCTCAATATTTTGATATTATTTTCCACATATTCTTAAATGTCCATTACATAGATAAGTTGTGCACTTAAAAGTCACCCTCTTTAATTATATGCATTTGCCTCAATAAACCGTAAAATTTCAGGCCTATTTCAATTGAGGCTGATGTGTATATTTAAAGTTTTTATTCAAAAATTTGATCCAAAGGTGTCTAATAGGGTGCATTTTATTATGGTCTCGCTTAGTGAAATAAATCTTAGTTTAAGCGTTTGAATGAATTCGCTGACAGAAGTTTAAGGGGTCTTTAAATTATTAAGCTTATATTTTAGATTTTTTATTAATTAATTTTTCCTGTTTTTGGTGTAAATAATTTAATTGCAGGAAATCTTGGCCCGTTGGATGAAAGGCTGAATGAGTTAAAAATAATGGAGTTGGTGCTTGTTTTTTCTGCTCTTTCATGTGACTTTGTTACGTATTTTATACTGTAATGTATCTCCCTCCAAAAAAATTAAAATTAAGATTAAAATGAAAATAAGAGAGGGGAAATGGTATGTATGGTGGGAGAGGTCATGGCTGCAGCAATGTGTGTTTTCGACTTGTATTTTAGGTTGTTGATGAGTGCGGTGTGCCTGTAGCATAACCCTGGATTAATTTGATTTTTTTTAATGTCTAAATACATATTTATGTGATGGTTAAATATGGTGATAAATTATGTATTATCAAATATAAATATCGAAAATTAAGCCTTGACTACTCAAACTAGTGGAAAATATTAACCCCCCTCTCTGTTTATTTCATTTTTAGTTGTGTCTATGATTATTTAAAATAATTAGAAATAAATAAATTATTATTTCACCTTTATTTCTTTATTCAATAAATAAAATAAATGAAGAGAATCTATATATTTATATAAAGGAGACTTTAACCCAATGATGTGGCATACTTCATTGACTAGAAAAATTATTTATTTTTTTCCTGTTTTTTTGCATTTTTCATATTTTAGGTTTTCAATTTTAATTTTTCTTTATAAAATTACTTTCTTAAAAAAATTAAAAGTTACTTTTATTAATTTCTATTCATTACACCATATCATTTTTTCATCTTCTGCACTTTTTCAATAATTATAATATTTCTTTTGTAATTTTTTTCTCGAAGGTCTTTTCTCTTTCTATGAAAACATCTTAATATTTTATTTTCAATGAAACTTTTTAGATGATTACTAACAACTTCATGCCTTTTCATCTATTACTCATGATTGATTTTAATATCTCAACAAATAAGCAATTTAAAAAAAATCTTTCAATCGTATATGTCGATTTATATAAACTTAGGAATTTTCATTAATGACTAGTAGTATCTTATGGAGCAAATGTCAATGGTGTATTCGAATTTTGTAAATTTTTATACATTTCTTTGATGACATTTAAACTCTTAAAGGATCAAATTTACTTTTCTATTTGTTAAGTTTTAAATTTTGTGTACTAATTTGTTAAGTATTACAATTTATTTCTTAGGCAGTTCATGTTATTATAATGGGCTTCTCATTAGAATTATTTTCAAGTTTTGATCATATAAGTAAATGAGTGTTTAGGTCTTTCTTGGATTTACACTTATTTTTTAGATCACACTTTAACTCTTAAAGGCAATTTGCTGTTTTGTAGTTTAAATTTTGTGAACTAATTTATCAATAATTACAATTTATTTGTTAGCTAGTTTATGAAATTATGATGGGTTTCTCATTTTATTATTTTTTGTAGAATTATTTTCAAGTTTTGATCATACAAGTAATTCTGATTGATGACTACTTGAGGATCTCAAAATAAATTTTGGGATTGAGGGATGACTTGAAGATGAAAAAAAAAGAAGATATCTACGTAATCTTTCCATCCAACTTTGTGTCTCTACCGAAGCGAGTTACATGTATATAGGGACGAAACGCTTTAAGCGAGTCGAGACTTGTGATTTTGTTATGAGATAAATGTATTCTCTTATTTTTCTATGAGAGTATTAAATGATTTACCATCAATTTCATGCTTTTTTCATATATTTTGCTTATTCAAATTTTATGCTTTTATATCCCAACAAACAAATAAACAAATTAAAATTAACCCGATTGTATATGGGTTTATAATAGAAGTGGGGAGATTTTTCGTATATGACTAGAGTGTCTTGTGTAACAAATGAGAAAGGTGTGTTCGGATCTTACACAAATATGTGTCTATTTCTTTGATGACACTTCAACTATACAATATCAAATCTTTTAGATTTTTAGATTTTTAAATTTTGTGAATTAATTTTCGATCATTACAATTTATTTGTTAAAATACATATAATACATATAATAAATGTTTTAAATGTTTTATTTTTTTTGTAGAATTACCTTTTAAGTTTTGATCATATAAGTAATTTGCGGATTGACAATAATTTGAGGATCTCAAAGTGGATTTTGGGATTGAGAGATGACTTGAAAATGAGAAAAAAAGAAGATATCAAGCGTAATTTTTCATCCAACTTTATGTCTCTAGGAAGATTCAATTACATGTATATAGGACCAAAAAAACTTTAAACAAGTAGGAGATTTGTGATTTTATTGTGGCTTGATATTCGCCTTCACTCAAGTTACATGTATATATTTTGAGTGATTATGCTAAACGAAAGATGAAATACATATCAATACTTTTCTTTCGATTATAAAAGGGATAACTATTTCAATCTTGAATCACGTTTTCCTCTTGCACTTTATATTTTGTGCGTCTTTTTTTGAACACTTTTCTCTAAAGTAGGAAAATAAAATTACTTTAATATTGTTTACGACATGCTTGATTGATTTAATGATTTTTTTAATGTTTTAAAAAATGATAAATTTTTCTCAAATGATGTGTTTGATTTGGTATCTTATCAACTATATATTATTAAGAGTAAATTTGGAGATATAACTTTTGATGGTTTCATTTAAAGAATCGAATGTAATTGTTGAATTGTTGTTGTCTTTTGTTTTATAAAGGTTATATCTTTTGTTTTTATGATGCGCGCGTGCTCGATAGACTATAATTTTTTTGGTTACTTATTTATTGATAATATTACTCCTTATTTGAAGAAGCATGTATGGTCTTATTATTTATTTTTTGATATTTGATTTTGATGGTAGTTTTGAATGTTTGATTAGGAACATGAAAGGACAATGGAGAGTATTAATTCCATAAAATTAGTAATTGGCAAAAAATCTGGACAAGGCAATGACCTTTATGTATTCACTTTTTAGCATGATAATATATATCATTCTCTTTGCTTTTTGTATGTTATTCCTGTGGTTTTTCAATTCTTGTAGATCACCAATAATTTTTAAGCATGACCATTATTTTTCCTTTGTGTCTCTTTTATATATTCTTAGCACTTATATGCTTCAAAATATTTGATGTAATTAAATACTTAATAGTACTATTTTGTAACCAACTTAGGGTCATCTACTCGCTATCTTACTTGGATACTTTTTTTTTTGCGGGAAATTTAGGAATCATATGATATACTCATTAACTATAATAGTTAAGGTGATCAATAAGATTTGAACTACTCTTAATAGAAACAAAGGAAAGAGTACAAAAAAGAGGAACAAGATGACTCTTATGTAGGAGATATGGGCCTTTCAAGTGTTATGTGCCTTAAATTAGATATTGATGAAATATTGCAACTTATATTATTTCCAAAAGTTGATTTTCAAAGAAAAGAGTAGTTTCGTTTATCAACTTGAATAGACATAATTGAATCAAGAATCAGTTTCAAAATTCAAGTTGGAAGAATGGGATCTTTTAGATAAATGTATCATAACTTTTTATTTTTACACATTTTTGTGCCAAGTATGAATTATATTAGTTGTATCTTCCCAGTTTAACCTGATAAAGTTAGGATAAATTATTGTACCTCGATAAATAATGTCTCATTACAACAACTTAAGCCCTTATCCCAAACATACATAAGTTAGTTATATGAATAGTCATCGTGCCTATCACTTTTTATTTATGATAATAACCTATGTTACTGGATCCTTCATAAATGCTATCATAATCGTGTTTGATATTTCAAAAATATATAGCTTTTGGAGGAGAATATTATCAAAAATAAATAATATAGTTAGATTTGTTGGTTCAATAATTATATCTTACAATCTATGCAAGTCACAGTAAAGTTTATCCGAGGCGGTTTCTTTTGTGTAATAATTAATGGTAGATCTGCCAAGCATGCTCTTTTTCTTTGTAATTAGTAGATAATAGATCCTTTGCAAATTATTTATGACTTTAGTATATGTGTATAATTTTTTTTACTTTATAAAATAACTTTACTTTTTTGCTAACATAAAATTTAATAGTCAAGTATAATCTCTTCATTAATTGATTATTGAAGTTGTATGTATGATTTGTTATGCGACATCGAAATTATCTTAACGTCTGAGTTGATATTGAGTTGCTTAACATGTTGCTACATTAAACAACTTTTTTTTACATTTTAACTTCAAGATACTTCATTCTATATTTATCTAATTAAGATTTTTAAATATTACACTAATTGGTAAATTCACATGATTAATTGTATTTGATGATGTCATTTTTCATGCATAAATAGTTAAAAGATACTCGTAGGAACATCTCACTCACCAAAATGAATCCATAGATGCATATGTAAGGTTATGCAATCCATTAAAGTTATACGATCTAATCATTCGGGGTTGCATATCTTTGAAGTAGAAAATGAAATATAGCAGGTATTTTATTGGCATGGTACCATCTTTCATAGAAAATCTCTTTTTGCTTGAAGTGGATGAAGTCGGAAGTTCTAGTAGCACCGCTTTGTATTTATTTGTTTAGCGGGCTTTCTCTTAACGATAATATATAGTAATATTTTTCAGATTTGGTGCATCGATGACAGTGCAAAAATAATAATATTAAAAGAAAATATTATAAGTATTGCGGAGAAGATTGCTATTCATATATGATACATCATACATTCTTTTCACCCTAATGAGAGGAAAAACGTTATATTTATGTTTGTGGATTTGCAATTCAAGATTGTTGTATCTTTTTATGTATTTATTAAGATTATTTAGGACACTATTTTGATGAGGGAGCAACAATGGGAGAAGTGTCTATTTTGTGTTGATTTACTATAATTTTAGAAGCTTTATTTATTAATTTTAAATAAAGTAAATTACTTTCAAATTTTACTTAAAACGAGATTCAATTAGTTTAGACTTTAGACATGTATTTTATAAAAAAAATTATTTAAAGTATTTTTCATATTCATTATTTTTCTATAAATTAATTTATATTAAATGATCACCTTGACAAGTTATTATAGAGAACAAATTAACTAGTTTATTTAATAAAATAAAGGCAATCCATTCAAAAAGTCGAAACAACCTATGTTTCACGTTTTGGCAACTGATAGCCTAAATTCAAATTTTCTTTGTATAGCTAACCGGTAAATTAGATAAATTAATAATTCACTTTGTTGTTGGAAAGATCTTGGCCTTTATAGACTATCCTTACCTCATTTGTCATTATCGATTTTCTCTTCACAATATCCTTCATTTTTGTATTCCAATATTTACAGTGAATTCAATCCTTTCTTATTTCATTGTTTACTGTGATTGAGGAATTTTTCCAACACAATCGTTGAGTTTTCCATATCTATAGCTCACTCATATTAGTTATTTAACAATATTTAAGCATGATATATATGATTTGATTTATCCTTCAAAATGTTCAAAATGGATATAATTGTATAAATATTAACACTTGTCCTCATACTTTGGTATATTAAAATATATGTTTATTATAAAACTTATATAGCGACTATATATTCGTTATTAATAGAATTTAAGCATGATATATATGATCTCATTTGTGAAAATGTAAAATTAAATTCTTCATAATAAACAATATTTAATCTTATGGAGTTAAATGAAGGAATTGTTGGACGTAGGGAGATTTGCAAATTAACGGTTAAATAAATAACTCGAACGGATAATTGAGTTATTGGATTAATGTTTTCAGGTTATTGGTTTTAACGGTTTGATTATCGGTTTACTATCCTTAGTTATTGGGTTATTGGATCGGTTATCTGCACGACCACTTTTTAACGAGTTGCTTGATAACCCAATAATAATTTATTAAATTATAATTTTAGCCTTCAATATATAGTATCCAAGCAAAGAAGATGAAATGAGTGTCGATGAAAAGTGAAGGGGATGGTGTTTTAATTTAAATTAAATTTAAATATTTTAAATATCTTCACACAAATTAGGAAGGGTTTATGCTTTTTCTCTTTTCACCCACTTTTTCTAGCTAAACATACTTATGACTTATGAGATTTTTCATGTGAGATCTTATCGGTTAACCAGATAACCCGAGCGATAACGATTCAATAGCAGATTAACCAATAACTAATAAATCGATATCTTAATGGTTCTTTAACGGTTTTACGTAATACCTGAGCCGATAACCGATAAGTAAAGGCAATAACTTTCAAAACCGAACCGACCGTCACGCGGCCCTAGGCGGACGTCTTTGGTTGGAACCAAAAAAGATAGTTATTATATTTTGTTAGGAATATTATTAATGGATAAACATTTACGGAGCATGAAATGAGGAAAATGTTTCTTTTAAAAAGTAAATAAGCTGTAACAAGCTATCATATTTATGGTAGAAATGTTATTAATGAATAGATATTAATAAAGTATGAAATAAGATGAAGTTTTTCTCTTTAGAATGAACAGAAAATAGAGAAGAAGTAAGTATTAGGAAGAAGACAGAATGTATTGAAGAATATGTTTCATATTCTCAATATATGATTTGATATTCATATACAATGCTCAATATATGATTTGATATTCATATACAATGAAGAGTGAGCTCTATATATAACCACACCTTCTTAACTATTTTCCTACAGTTTAACTAACTTAACTAACCCCAATCTTAACTAACTCAATTACTGCTCTAATTAACACTAAGCAATAGCTTCTCCTTAACCGACTTATAACTAACAAGTCTAACTTCTAACAGCTTTCTTAACACCCCCCTTCAAGCTAGGAGGTAAAAAGATATTTAAGGCTCCAAGCTTGGACTATAGATAATCAAGCTGTGCTCTGCTAAGCCCCTTATGTCACGCCCCACCTTGTGAGGCATGACTGGCACCTGGTGCCTTATTAAGGTCTGAACTATTCTGGCTGAGCTTATGCACCTCTAGTGCATGACTAACATTAACACTCAACTCGAGAAAACAACGAGGTATATCTCGGCTGTAAATACAGCCCCCGACCGACAAGGCCTTATAGCCACCTGTAAAATAAAATAGCTAACCAGAAACAGATAATGATAGGGAATCCTATGCGGGCCGACAAGACCATCATGATGTCTAGTTATGACTGAAAAGTAAAATCAGTGCTAAACTAAGCTATGACCGACAAGGCCGCTAACTATCAGCTAAGCGAGGCCCCACACGGCCAACACATAAGATCAAACACATATGGTCCCCACACGACCAACACAGCTAACCAAATGGAATCTGAAACAATCTGCAAGCCTCTAGGAGTGATATACTGGTCGAGACAGGGCCCCGACCTACCTATACTGTGCAACAAAAGAGAGTCAAACCTGCTAATCTATTAGCTCCGGAGGAATGGAGCTGACTACTCTGCTAGTCCTGATAGAAAGTTAAGAAGGTCCTGATCCGCGTCTATCGGCACCTGCAGGAAAGTAATGCAGCACTCCCAAGAAGGGCATCAGTACAATATGTACCGAATATGTAAGGAAACAACTGTAAACAACTAAATAGAGGAAATAGAGCTGAAAATAACTGAAAAGGAAGGATAGAGATTCTACCTGCATAGCTGCACTTTCTACTGTCTAATTTATCAATAACTAAAGCAATCAAGAACCTTACCTAGCCCCCATAAGCCGGAAGGTACAACCAGTACAAAATAACCCACCTGGGGCCCCCATAAGCCCTGGTGAGTACACCTCAATCTATATACCCCTGGCAAGGTCACAATGGGTCATCTAGTAGCTATAGCCGTCCTACCAGTCTCCTGGGTCTGCAACTGAGCCCGCTCGACCCCTGACTGTAGCTGTGTCTGACCCCAGTAGACTCCTGATATCTGCACCTGGGGCACCAGACTCGACGAGGGTGTGGTGCCGATACGATATATAATAGTCCAACCATGGAATGGACTGTATGAGAACCTGGGACCCCATCTTCGTCTCTCGTGGATGGCATACTGCTTCATAGAGCGACGTCATCTCGCCCCTGGTGGGCGACGACACAGCTAATAACCCTGGGTTGGTCATGGAAGGCTATACAGGGCAAAGTCAATCCCAAGCTAGGCATAGAATACTGGTCACAACTAATAACAACAACTAATTACAATTCATATGTTTCTGGTTCTCTTACTGGGGTTTAAATTGAGCTACAATACTAAAGAAACTAACTTGCCGAAAGAATATGCCTTAACATACCTCAATTGTCGATTTCTGATTAATTGGCGAGTTTCAATCCGTATTCAATAGCTCCTTTCGATTGTATTATACTACTGGGAGAATAAGGTTTATTTCAGTACTAAATTTAGCCAAAATGATAACTTTCAATATAAATATCAACTATATTTCAGCTTGCCATAACTCGATCGAAAACATATAATTTCTCAAAAGTTCAGAAGAGGAAAATACTCACTTGAAGCCTGTGATCGTATAGAAATTAGTTTGGAGCAATTCCAACCACTTTTGGCTCGGCGGGGTTACGATTTGCCGGGCGAATTTTTACGAAAATAACTCCATAGTAATGCTTCCTGCATCCTTAAACTTCGATACCCGAAGTTAATTTAAATTCGGGCAGTGTTCCGTAGCGTAATCGGAGGAAAATTATTTATTTTCTTCGTGGTTCCCTCTCCTGCCCGTATATAAACTTGAAAAATAACTTAAAATCAAAGGGAAGGACTTATATATACTTGGGGCGATGGACAGGGGTCCGTGGCACGGACCCTGTCGCGCCGATTCTGGGTCGTGCCAGGGAGGGTCCGTGCCACATTGCCCCTTTGGATAGCTGGTCCGTCCTTCTCCCGCGCGGTCCCGACTCTGTGCTCGTTCGACCTTTCCCTGGACCCCTTTCTCATACGTATTGTACTCTAAAACTCTTAACCAACGTACGAATAGGCCGTCTAAACATTAGAAACTTACAGGGTGTAACACCTTAGTAAGAATATCAGTTGGTTGTTCTTGAGTAGGTATATAGTTAATATTGATGAGACTTTGTTGTAGCTTTCCTCTCACAAAATGGCAATCAATCTTAATTTGTTTTGTCCTTTCATGATACACAGGGTTGGCAATAATTTGAATTGCTACTTTTCTATCACTAAATACTTGAACTGGTAGCTGAACATCATCACTCACTTTTAACATTCCTAGTATCCATACCAACTCTGACACAGTGCTAGCTAAACTTTTATACTCAGTTCAGCTGAACTCCTTGATATTGTTGTTTGTTTCTTTGCCTTCCATGAGACTAGAGAATCACCAATCTTGATCATATAATCAGTAGCTGACTTCTGGTAAGAGGATAAGAAGCCCAATCTGCATCATAATATGGAGTTATTTGATTAGTTGAATTGAATGACAACAACAGACCTTGACCTGACTGTTTCTTCAGATACTTTACTACTCTTAATGCAACCTCTATGTGAGACTTTTTTGGATGCTGAAGAAATTGGCTAAGGGTCTGAATACTGAAGGATATATCTGGTTTAGTCATGTTTAGGTAGAGCAATTTTCTCACTAGCTTTTGATAAGCTTTTTGATATACCAGAGGGTCTTCAGCTTCATCCTGCTTTGAGTTAACACGATCATCATATTTCTTGGATGTCAACTTGATGTTAGTGTCAATAGAGGTAACTGTTGGCTTAGCAGCTGACATGCCAACTTCAGAGATAAGTTCTAAAGTGTACTTGTGCATGTTGATCCCAGCTTTGGACCTAGCAAACTCAATACCTAAAATATATTTAAGTTCTCCAAGATCTTTCATTTTGAAAGCCTACTGTAAGGCTTCTTTTGTTTCTTCAATAAGCTTCAGACTGCTACCTGTAATGAGCATATCATCTACATATACAAGTAGTATAGTTATCCCTTCTGTTGCTTTTTTGATAAAAAAGAGAGTAATCAAATTGACTCTTTGTGAACTTGATTCATGTCATAATACTTAGTGAGTTTATGGTTCCACTTTCTTGGAGCTTGTTTGAGTCCATATAAAGACTTTTTCAGTCTACATGCCTATCTTGGGCATATTTAAATGTCCAAGTACTATTTTATAACTTAGTTTAGTCATGTTTGTTAATTTATTTAATTACTTTCTCATGTAAATTTGTACATATGTGTGCATGAACTAACAAAAGTGATTAGCACATGTTTGTAGGTGAATTATGCTTAGGAAGGGCTAAATATGACAATCCACAAGCAAGGAGGAACTTTGGATTGAGTTGGGATGAAAATTGCACAAAATGACATGAAGAACAGCCTGCCGCATAGCCCAGCGTGCCACGCCGGCTGACCTGCGCGACAGGTGCCTTGTCACGCCTGTGCGCACGTGCGCTAGGCGCCGTGCCATGCGAGTGCGCAAGGGAAGGGCAGTAGCATCCGCAACGTGCAATGGCATCGTGCTTCGCCAGCCAGCCTGCGCGATGGATGCCGTTCCACGCCAGGCGATGCCCATGCCATAGCCACAATCCAGTGTGCATCCGCGACAGGTCCGTGCCACGCTGCTTGAGCTACGCGATGGGCAACGTGTCACAGAGCCATTTTGGGTATGACCAAATTTTGCAAATTCTCACTTATTATAAATTGAACCCTTAACTTCTACTTTGAGAGGATCACGTATTTTATTTTGGAAAACGGAAAGGAGAGAGAGGAGAACGGAAGAACTTCACCTAGGTTTCAAATTCTTTGCTTCTCTTTTAACCATTCTTGTGAGTACTTGAATTCAAACATGTTTTTGAATCTTTTTCTGAACATGAGTGGCTAAAACCCTTCTTCTAGGGCTGAAGCCACATGACATGATTGTAACTATGCGAACTTCACCTTTGGTTCAAGTTTTCTTTGTTGTTTTGCCTTGTATTCTTGTTAATTATCATTTTAATGCCTAATCACTATTGAAATGCATTTGTTAAGCTTAGGAAAAAGCTCGAAAGAGTAACCCTAGGTTAGAACTAAGAATACAGGGAGCAAGTTCTTGTCTTCATGATAGGATTCGCGGTTACGATAGCAATATACCTAATTCGCCTTACTTGATTAATTAAACGGGAAGATAACTAGACACTTAGGATTAAATTGTCACATCACCACTCTCAAATGTAGTTGTGAATTTAATTGTAGGTTAAATGGTTAGAGGTAAGAGAATCCATAACCAAGGGCATAAATCCCGTAAACCACATCCATAGTGTTAATTGCTTACTAAATAGGACATCACATCGCCGCTCAATGATGTAGGTGTGAGACTAGTTTGTTGTGTTTAGAGACTCGAAAGACCATGAACATTGCACATTAACTCTGTGAGATGATAAATGAATTACATATACTTGAGCCATTATGAATTTTAGCATTGCATGATTGTCAGGCGTTAACTCTAGATGCTTCTCATTATTGTTTCCCAAATTAGTTGTGATCACCTATAGATTTAGATAAAACATTCAACATCTCTAAAACCAACACTTGTTAGAAGTAATTTAACACTTGAACGTGAATATTTGCTGAAATAGACCAGTTCCTTTGGGTTCGACATTCGGCTCTTTAGCGTCACTATATTACTTGTACGATCACGTACGCTTGCGCGTGGACTGGGGCGCAACATGTATTTGGCGCCGTTGCCGGGGACTGGCAAAATTGGTGAATTTCTTATTTTGTGTTAGTGTCTAATTTTCTAAGTGTTGAAAAAAATATTTATTAGTTTTAGATTTTTTTTATTTTTATTTTTAGTTTGATACCCTTCTTGACATGACATCATGAAACACAAATGGGTTGAATGGTGGATACTCATATTTCAGTGAGTGCTATCTGAATTGTGGAGAACCCCACTTGTGGTAATATTGTCCTGCTTGCCGTATATATGGTGGTCAGGATGGCTATTGGAATGGTTGTTCAAATTCATATTCTCCTTCCCAAAGCCTCTAATATGATCCTTCTGTTGTTTTTGATAAGTACAGGAATGATGAAGAGGAGGACTTAGAACACCAAGCTCAGATAGAAAACATATTAAAATAGGTCCTTGAGCAGACAGAAGCGATAAGGGAGCAGATGAAAGTAATGAGAATTCAGACTAAGGAAAATGGAGAGGCCCTAGAAATGATGAAAGCCAAGTTCACGGAGATAAAGGCTGAGGTTGAAGCTTGCACTGATTTGCAAGTCACAGTCTTAGCCAATACTCAAGAACGATCTCAAGGAGAAAAAAAGAGTGAGTTCTCGGAACAAGTTGAAACATTAGAAGCTCCTGAGAGTCTCTGTGATGGTCTCACATATATGGCCAATCCAGTCATAAAAAAGGGATAGAGTACCAACCATTTGACATTCATATGGAGTCAGATATTGATACGGAGAAGGTGTAAAAATTAAAGAGGTCAAGCACAATACAGTTTCAGAGTTGAGGTGTGTTGTATCCAACTCAAAGTATTTCTCGTCATTAAGTTTGGTTGACAACCTAGAAATAGAGTCTTCCAAGCTTTTAGAGAAAGGTATAGATGAGGAACAAGCCCCGTATATTCTGTAATTTGCTGAGTCGAAGAGATAGAACGACACTTACTTAAGGACCAATAAGTGTAAGAGGCAACATCTACTGTTTGGTCCCTTAAAGTTTTTACCACCACCCCTAGAGCATAATAGGAAATTGGAAAATAAATTAGAGGTGAGATTCATATCCTCAAAATAGAAGAAAATAGTGGTGGAACTTGATGCGTCGTGCCGCGACGTAAAATTAGGCGCTGCTTGGGAGGCAACCCAAGGGTACCAAAGGTACAATTTTCTTTTTCTATTGTTTTGATTTTGGGTTATTTTTACTTTTTAATTTGTTTTTGTGAAGTAAGCACAAGAAAAAGGGGAAGTCTGAGTACCCTTAGAAGTAGAAGCTAAGGAGCATGTCAAAGCGCAAGTGTGGGGTTGAGGATCCCCAAGATGAAAAATGGACAAGCATGTTGCTAGCTAGGCCTAGAGGCCTCATGAAGTATCTCTCACCTTTAGTCTTGCTTTTAAATGATGCTTTGGGGATACAACATATATTAAGTATGGGGTGAGGGAAATTTCAAAAATTTTGTGCTAAGTAAATTTGGGTGAAGTTGGTGCCTGGTCCAAAATGTGTTTGAATTGAATTCTGAGTTGGGCACAACTTCCCCACCCTTTGGTTTTTATTTTCGGTTCTTTTCTGAAGGAGGACACTTTGAACCGAGAATAAATTTTTTTTGTGTCTGGTAAATAGCTGTTTTAGTCATACTTAGGAAATTTTTTCCGATGATGGATGGATGACGACCGTCTTGAGGAAAAATTAGTTAATAGGTGTTGTTTTGGAACCCTTAACTGATTGATAGCTTGATGTTCATGTCAAATGCAAATTGTTAATTGAGAAACATGTTTAGCAGTTGTATAACTTTGTTTGAGACACCTAGGCTCTCGAATTTGACTCTGTATGCTAAAGAGCTTAATTTTGAATTCTTGTGATTAGCCGAGTTAAGGGTCTACTGAATTTGTCTTGAATTGAGCATGTGCACTGAGTGTAAGGTTGTCTTTAAAATTCTATGCCATTTGTAGTGTCTAGAACTTGCCTGGTGTGTTTGCAAAGCTAAATGAGGGATGTTAAGTGTAGGAGATGATTTAGGCATTTCTTTGATTGAGCCTAATTCTTATCCCTTGTTTTACCCGCCTTTAATTCATAATCTTAGTTAGCCCCATTGAGCCTTAATCCTATCCTTTGATAGCTATAATATAAGATGAATCCCTTTCTTTCATAACCTTGAATTTGATCCACAACTCCTAAGCACTTAAGTGAAAAATTCAAAAGAGTTAAGGAGTGAGAATCTAAAAAAACATAGTGGTCGCGGGAGTTGAAGAAAAGACTGTAGGTGTACGTATTTGAAAATGCATAAGTATTGGTAGGGAGTAAGAGAAAAAAAGAATGAAAAAGTTGCTTAAGTACTCCTTACTAATAAGCTAAGTGTGCTTAAAGAAATGAGAAAACAAAAGAGGAAATTGATGAGTTGAAAAGAATAAAGGTGAAGTAAGAGAAGAGATTACTAAATGAAAGTATGATCTATTAAAAGCACTTAGGGAAGATAGTCACTATTACTGACCATAATAGTACCTACCCCTCTCTTAGCTTACATTACAACCTGATAAGTCATATTTGATTTTACTCTCAGACATTCCTAAATTAGTGAAGTAAAACACTAAGGGAAAACTTATGGGTCATTACATGTAGCATGAAAATTCTTTGTGAGAGTGAGCTTAATTCCTATTTATATACCCATACATGTATAATTTTTAAATTAAGAGTGAAAATGGGTATCTCTCTTGTTGTAGTTCAAGTTTTCGCCCGATTCACCAAGGAATATTTTGGTTGCTTTTGGCGGATTGCGAGGGCACATGTTTGAGGAAGGATGAAATTTATGTCAGACTTCTTGATGGGTTAATTTGCATGAGTTTGATGAATTTGAGAGGCGATTCTTAAGGCTAGGAGGTCTTAACATAGTTATATGTGATTTTAGTTGGTTATATCTTGCATGCTCTATTTTAAACTTGTTATCTGAGCCAATCGTTGTAGCCTTAACTTGAATTGTCTTGCTTTAATTGGTCATATGTGAGTCCTTCGTGTGCATGAGATGTAATAGGGTTGTTAGAGGATGAACAAGGATTTAAGTGTGGGATAGTGATCTTAGGCATATTTACATGCCCAAGTGCTATTTTATAACTTAGTTTAGTCATGTTTGTTAATTTACTTAATTACTTTCTCATGTAAATTTATACATATGTGTGCATGAACTAACCTAAGTGATTTGCACATGTTTGTAGGTGAATTATGCTTAGGAAGGGTCGAATATGAAATGCACAAGCAAGGAGGAGCTTTGGGTGACTTGGGATGACAATTGCACAAAATGGCATGAAGAACAACCTACCGCACAATCCAGCGTGCCATGCTGGCTGACTTGCACGACAGGCGCCGTGTCACATGAGGGAAAGGCAGCAGCTGCAGCAGCGCACGATGGCGTCGTGCGACACCGTCCAGCTTGCGCGATGGATGTCGTGCCACGCCAGGCGACGCCCATGCCATGGCCACAATCTAGTGTGCATTCGCGACAGGTCTGTGCCAAGCTGCTTGAGTTGTGTGATCGGCAACATGTTACGGAGCCATTTGGAGCACGATCAAATTTTGCAAATTTTCACTTGTTATTAATTGAACCCTTAGCTTCTACTTTAATAGGATCACGTATTTTATTTTGGAAAATGAAAAGGAGCGAAGGGAGAATGGAAGAACTTCACCTAGGGTTCAAATTCTTTGCTTCTCTTTTAACCATTCTTGTAAGTACTTGAATTCAAACATATTTTTGAATCTTTTTATGAACATGAGTGGCTAAAACCCTTCTTCTAGGGTTGAGGCCACATGACATGATTGTAACTATGTGAATTTCACCTTTGGTTCAAGTATTCTTTGTTGTTTTGTCTTGTATTCTTGTTAATTATCATTTTAATGCTTGATCACTATTGAAATGCATTTGTTAAGCTTAGGCAAAAGCTCAAAAGAGTAACCCTAGGTTAGCAATAAGAATGCAGGGAGCAAGTTCTTGTCTTCAAGATATTATTCGCGGTTAGGATAGCAATATACCTAATTCGCCTTGCTTGATTAATTAAACAGGAAGATAGCTAGACACTTAGGATTAAATTATCACATCACCACTCTTAGACGTAGTTGTGAAGTTAATTCTAGGTTAAATAGTTAGAGGTACGAGAGTCCATAACCAAGGACATTAAACTCGTAAACTACATCCATAGTGTTAATTGCTTACTAATTAGGACGTCACATCCCCACTTAACGATGTAGGTGTGAGACTAGTTTGTTGTGTTTAGAGGCTCGAAAGACCATGAACATTGCATATTAACTCTGTGAGACAATAAATGAATTGCATATACTTAATCCGTTGTGAATTTTAGCATTGCATGATTGTCAGGCCTCAACTCTAGATGCTTCTCATTATTGTTTTCCAAATTTATTGTGATCACATATAGATTTAGATAAAACATTCAAAATCTCTAAAACCAACACTTGTTAGAAGTAATTTAACACTTGAACGTGAATATTCGCTAAAATAGACCAGTTCCTATGGGTTCGACATCCGGCTCTTCGAGTCACTATATTACTTGTACGACCACGTACGCTTGCGTGTGCACTGGGGCGCAACAATACCTTCTCCTCTTGGCTAGAAAATCCTTGAGGCAGTTTCATGTAGATCTCATCATGTATATCACCCTATAAAAATGCATTGAAAATATTCATTTGATTGATATGCCGATGGTGTGAAGGTGCTAATGACAGAATAATTCTCACTGTTACTATTATAACCACAGGAGAAAAGGTTTCCTTATAGTCTATACCTTCCTTTTGGCTATAGTCTTTGGCTACTAACCTTGCTTTGAACTTTTCCTCTTTACCTGTAGAATTATATTTTGTTTTTTAAATCCACCTACATCCTATAGGAGTCTTTCTAGTTGGTAGATCTGAGATTTGCCAAGTGTTATTATCCTCAAGGGCTTGTATCTCAGCCTTCATGGTTTCAATCCATCTAGGATCTCTTATAGCCTCTTATAGGAAGTAGGTTATGATAACTTAGAAGTAGCAGCCAAATATGATTGATATGAAGGAGATAAGTGATCGTAGATGATATAATTACACATTGGATACTGAACCTTCTTACCTATGTTCAGGGATACAAAATCTTTCATCCATTTTGGAGTCTGTTTGTCCTTGTTGGGCCTTCTATTTCCAATCATAGGTATATACATATTAGACATAGAAACCTCATATGTATTCATGTTCTGAGGACCTTTACTTCCCTCAATAGTAGGAGCTATCGGTAAGCTTGTATAGTAGGATCATGCACTATAGGTAGAGACTGTATGGTAGGATTATGTTGAGTATCATTCTCAGCTTCTTCTACATCTTGCACTGTCTCATGATGACAACTTATACCAGATGAATTATCAATCCTGTTGAACCTATTCTCATGACCATACTCACTGTGATTTTGAAACACAATTCCTGAATCATGCAAATTATCCACAAAAATTGACTTACTATCAGATTCTTTAATGGTTGCAAAGGGAAACACAGTTTCTGTAAAAATGACATGTCTAGTCACAAAGAAAGACCTGCTGGTAAGATCAAACAAAATATATCCCTTTTGAGTCTCAGAAAACCCCATATGTACTGCTATTCTTGATCTAGGCATGAGTTTATCATGCTCTACCAGTTTTTTTCTAAACACAAACACCCTATAACTTTGAGATGACTTAACATAGGCTTCTTTCCATACAGTCTTGCATATGGAGACTGATTACTAAGAACACTTCTAGGGATTTATATTTATCAAATACACAGTTGCTAGGATACACTGACCTCAAAACCTTATAGGGATGTTTGCTTGAAACCTCAATGCCCTTGTAATCTTTAAAACATACCTATGTTTTCTCTCAGCAACTCCATTTCGCTGAGGGGTATAAGGATATGTCTTCTGATGTACAAATCCCATTTGTTTAAATATAGCATCACACATAGAATTAACAAATTATGTGCCATTGTCTGATCTTATTACTTTCACTATTTTGCCAAATTGAGTCTTCACATACTCCAGAAAGACTTGAATAGAAACACACACATCAAATTTATGCTTTAATAGAAATACCCATGTCATTCTAGTGTAATCATCCACAATGGTTAGAAAATACTTGTTGCCATCAAAAGTTTCTATTTCATAAGGACCCCAAACATCCATATATAACAAATCAAAGCTACTAACACTTTTAATACTACTGGCAGAAAACTCTAATCTTGCCTGCTTGGCGTTGGGACATACTACACAATTGTCTAACACATTACTGAAAAACATTAGTAATAATGCTCCTGGTGGATAAGACACTGGATCCAAAATGAGTTGCTTGGGCTATCTCACCATTTGATAAATAGACTTTCTTAAGATTCTCAGGCTGAGTCACGGACTCTTTGGACATCATACCCAAGCTGGACACCATATGGTTGATTTCTCCAGTATCAATGATCCATACATCACTATTTTCAAACACTAATAAAACTTTATCTATTGTGTTAACTGCACCACTTGTGGTACTTGAATCAACAATATTTGTTTGACCAAGCTTGTGCCGATCTGGTTATACTGGTCTTTTGTGAATGTATAACCTTGCAACAATTGTTTAGCAGTTCTCACAGCATGAGTAACATCTCTCTTTGCTTGAGTATTTTGCATTTTTCCCACTTCTCTGTTTGCTTGAGTATTTTGCATTTCCAGTGGATCAGTCTGTCTGACACCTGATTAAGACTTGGTACATTAGTAGTCATCTCATACGTGAAATTAGCCTGCCGATGATGAGACTCATGAGTAGTATAATTTGTCACATTATTCACAGAGTTTCTATGTCCACTAAGCATCTTTTTCTTTAATTTAAAATTAGAGGGATATCCCACCAATCTGTAATGGTGCTCCTTGATATGTTCTTTGCATTTACAAAATTTACACACAAGATTAAGCTCTTTCTAAATCTTGAATTTCCACCAGCATTATTGGTACTAGCTTTTGAATACATAGACACTGATTCTAGCTATTGTTTATCATTGAGTTTAGCTCAAGACTTCCACTGCTTGATCCTACAGCCTTTTGCCCTTCATCACCTACCACCATAGCATATTCTTGATTTATGCTAGGCAATGGATTCAATAATAAAATCTGGCTTCTTGCCTGCTGATAAGAATCATTCAGTCCCATCAAGAACTGATACAATTTCTGTCTATTCATATGAGCTAAAAAACCTTTTGACCTCTCATAGTTGCATGCTGGAGATGGTACCAAAACCTCAAATTCATCTCATAGATTTCTCAGCTTAGTATAATATGTAGAGACAGAGGCAGTTCTTTGCTGAAGAGAGGCAATCTCTTTGTGTAGTTCAAATGTTCTTGAACCATCCACTAGATCAAATATCTCCTTGAAATCCTCCTAAACTGTATAAGCACATGTGAGAAATGCCAATCCTCCAAGAAAATTTTTTGAGATAGAGTTCATGAGCCAAGAAAGAACAATTGCATTGACTCTTTCCCACTGTCCCCATATCTCCTCCTTGAACCTTTCTTTCTTACAAGAGCCATCAATTAGACCTATTTTGTTTCTTCCAGTAAGACAAGTTTTATAGATCGACTCCACAACATATACTTTTCACTTCCAAAAAGTTGAAAGGAAATTAAGTTCAAGCCACTAATATCTGTAGGATTCAAGAACAATTAATGATTATAATCCATACCTTGTCCATTGTTGAACTGAGAGCTATTGTTTCCACCATTGTTGGCATTTTGAGTAGAAGCAATTTCATTACTTTAACTTCTATTGAGATTACGAATCATATCAGCATCTGCTTGTGCATTATTGATCCCCATTTTCACCTTTGATCTCTAGATTGATTTTTTTCTGGAAGCAAGCTTCTTCAAGATTCTTGGAACCTTGAACTTTGATTATGCCTGAAGCTAATTTCTCCAGAATATGAATATGGTATTCATAGACACAAATTTCAGACCTTCTTAGCCCGTAATCATTGCCAGGAATGCTTTGATACCATAAAGTTTTTCTATTTAGAATGAACAGAAAATAGAAGAAGTAAGTAGGAAGAAGACAATGTATTGAAGGATATTTTTCATACTCTCAATATATGATTTGATATCCATATACAATGAAGAGTGAGCTCTATATATAGCCACATCTTCTTAACTATTTTCCTAACAGTTTAACTAACTTAAGTAACCCCAATCTTAACTAACTCAATTACTGCTCTAATTAACACTAAGCAGTAGCTTCTCCTTAACTGACTTATAACTAACAATCATAACTTCTAACAACTTTCTTAACATAAGAAAGAAATTTTTTATCTTCCTAGTAAATACACAATAATTAATGGAGTTTTCTGTTCGATGCCAAACTTTTTGGGTTTTTATTTTCTAAATTTAATAATTGATTAAAAATATATCAATAAATATTAAGAGTTGTATATGTTGAGGTTTAAGAGGTGCGAATGAAAAATGAATAGGTGTTTTCTCAAAAAGACATCATAAAAAAGGATATAATTTGAGTAACACATTTTCACATTAAATCGATTGTGATTTTTTCGATAAGGCACAATAGCACCGGTTTAGACTACCCTTTATTGGTTATAAATACTTGTCCGCTTCCTCAAATATTTACTTATGAAAATTCTGAATTGCTATGTTTCTTTCTACAATATTTCTATACTTGTAAAGTAAGTTCTAAGTGTGAGTGATTGTTGTCATTGTATACTGGGGTTTGAAGTACTGCAATACAAGTGTAGTATATTCGTTTTATCTTAGGAGAAATAATCATATACTCGGGTATTAGGAGATGATTAAATTTCTTAAGGACACACTATGAATTCAGTGGACTCGGTTATGATTCTGTTTCATCTCCATTTCTAACTTTACTTTGTTTAAAATTTATAGTATTTTATTTTCGAATACAATAAAGATAACAAGCTTAATAAACTTAATTTTTTATTCTCTATTTTTCATTAAATATTGTTTGGATACTAAAACCTTTGTGGTTTTTCTCCAATTTTGGATATTAAAATCTGCATGATTTTCTACTCCAATTTAATACTTGATTTGAAGATATAAAAATGTCATCGATTTATTAGATCTGTTTGTGATAAGTAAAAATTTATTTGAAGATATAAAAACTTCATCGATTTATTAAGAATAAAAATTGATTTGAAGATATAAATTTTTTATTAATTTACTAAAATTTGTAATATCTGATTGAAGAATTAAAACATTCATCGTTTATTAATTCCAATTGTTGTGTATCGAAAAAATATGGTAGAAGCAACAATCCCCGTGATTGACTGAACGAATGATGTTGCCTCTACCGGTCATTTTGCACTGACCCTAACTCCGACAGAAAAGATTGACAAATTTTTCAGAATCAATTTTAAACAATAGAATAGAAAGTGTTATTCTACCTTACTATCTTAAGTTAACGGACGCTCATTAAGGAGGACAATATAAATTTACCGAAAGCAACTCTTATTAATGAATATTTTGTTATGACTAGGCTTGGAAGCACTCAAATTTTCTGTGTGAGAATTATATTCTTATTAGGTGTAGAATGATTTGCACAATGTCTATTGTTGTATGCAGACCTCAAAAGAACTATGAGATGCATTGAAAAAGAAGTACAAAACAAAGAATGTCGGGTTAAAGAAGTCTATAGCCGTTAATTTTTAGACTTCAAAATGGTAGATAGTAAGTATGTCGTTATTCAAGTTCAAGTTTGTAGCCGTTAATTTTTGAACTACTGGGATTTAAACCCTTTATTATTTGTGGTTGGACTAGTCATCTAGAACCAAAGGCAACAACATCCTTTCCTTTTGGAATCTAATCATGAAATTTTCCTATTCAATTTTGAAGATGTTTGCTCTTCTGGCCTGCATCTTCTAGGCTTCGACATATTCCTTGTTAAAGTTATTTGCAAGCATAAAAAAGAATTAATAAAATGTTTAGGTAATAACGAATACCATGACGGGGCTCCTCTAGACAGATTCTCTACGAACTTCTCGACTAGGACTACTCAGTTTCATCCTCGACCATGTTATTGTGATGCCTCCACCGTGTTTAGCTGGTCATTGTTACTGTTGTTGTTTAAAGATGCCATAGTTTATTTTTGTAATCAAGCAAATCTAAACAAGTTAGTGAATAGAGTAATGATTTAAATAAATATCACTGTTGTCTTAGCCTCATAGTTGGCGCCAAAAAACTATTTATTCAAAAATTGATACAATTGAATTTGTTACGTTGTTAGGAATACACAAATTGATTTAACTTATAAAATGATGATTAATAAGTAAGTTTGTTTCTTGATAAGTAGATTAAGAACAATAATGCAATCAAACACGCAAAAAGAATTGATGAAATAGAAATATCATTGCTTTCACTATAGCTCTGGTATCAGCTTTACGTGTTGGTTCTCGAATCAAAGGCTCCGAAATAAATGTTTTCTTTGTCTGCTGTGAATGATAACAATGAGAGAAAGCTTATAATTGAAACAATGCTAGTATAAACCCTTGTATTGTCAAAATTCCGACGCCTTTACATGTGAACAATTTAACTATTTATAGGCAATAATTAGAATACATCAACCAATAAAATGATTCTCTTGGGCCTTATAGTACACCATTCAATAGAAATTCTCTAGTTGTGCAATACCATTACGCGTACCATCTGTGAGCCCGCTATGATTTGCAAGATCTTGTATGAACTTGACGATGTATATTTGTCACTTCCTTCCTTTATAATCGTAAGCTTGGTACAATGTTACGAGGGAAGTGTCCGATTTTGAATATGCCATGATTTTGGATGTTGTCAACTTTTATCTTACCTTCAGATATTTTATTTAACTCCTCTGTTAATACCATTTTATTCCTCTGTGTCCCTATTCTATGCGGCCATGCATTCAAGGTAATTTTCCCTTATACATAGTTCAAAGGGTGATAATTACCTTAGTCATATAAAGAGTCTTAGGAACCCATCCATTTCTAATGTGGGATTCCATCATCATCGTTTCATATTTACTCCATCAGATGATATAATAGTAAAAATAATAAATCCCTTTTCAAAATTTCTTAATTTTTATTTCAACTCATCAACTAATTTAAAATGAGAAATATTTCAAAATATGTGATTTCTTATATAAGTTTTGTAATATTTATCCTGCTGGTATTAAGAAGATATGTGCTCAAAATCAATCAAAGTGGAGTTACTTTTGAGAAGTCTGAATAGCTAAAAACACACAAAAATTAAAAATATTTTTATCATCACGCGAACATATTCACTAATTAAAATATAACATAATATATTATTATGTATTTGGATGGAGAAAGAAAGTTACATTAATCAAAATATGGCAGTTGAATCTAAATATTTCGACAGTGATTTGTTATTTTCTAATATGTTGGAAACAATTTCTATAATACTTTTCTTTTATTAATTAAAGAAACAGAATGATTTGTATTATTTAAGTGAGAGAAAAAAGACTATCTTTTGTTAGTTGAATGAGATAATTAAAGACTATTGTGAGATAAAGTTTCTATATAGTAAGCTCAACAACATCAACAATCATTTTTCAGGACTTAGGACTTCCTTAAAAAAACTTTCATTTGAAAAAAATCAATAAATTTTAAATATATATATACATACTACATACACATACACACATACACGATCTTTGATAAATTTGTACACATTGAGCTAGCATATAGTTGCGCCTACTGAAAAAATATATATATATTTATACACATCTAATAGCACAAAAGAGTAGCGGGTTATCTGTACTCACCAACCTAAATACTGAATTTGCCTATGATATAAGTTATATATATTAATATAGTGTAAATTTATTTACACTCCCACTGAACTTTAACCAGCGATACTAGATACTTAAGATCCCAATTTTATTTAATTACCAATTAGTGTTTATTAAGTGATTTACCTATTATTACTTAATAAGTAATTTAATTATATAAATATTTTCTAACATCTTTCGCTATATAAAACTTAAACTTACGATTAAAAAGGTGTACGCAAGTAGTTGATTTTCTTTAGAATTTTTCTTGACTTCTTTCACACAAACATTGAAAAGTTAGTTAGTGAAACATAAGTGTCAACCTCAAAATGAGTCTTTGGACACCCGTTATACCCGCCATATGTTTCTTCTCAAGTTCCATTGGGTATGGTATATCTCTATGTTTCTTCCTTTATATTTTCTATTTTTAGAAACTCAATTTTAGGATTTATACATAAAGAAACTTTCTCTTTATACATGGCTTCCCTCTAGACAATAGGCAAAATGCGAGTGGCAAAATGCGAGTGAGTCCCTGGCACAGGCAAAGTCAGAATTTAAAATTTATGAGTGCGAAAATTTTATTCTTTTAAGTTACTGAATTCAAAACTAATGAATTGTACATATTCAATAAACTTTTTAAGACAAACATAAGGTTTGAATCGATTCTACTAGCTTGGATGAAACCGTAAGCAATATTCTAGCTCTGCCCATGGTCACAAACTTCTCCGGTGATTTGCAAGAAATACCAAAAAAAACAACACAAGAAACATTAGTACAAGAGAAAATTGAAAAAAGAATAGAAAAAAGGAGATATAGATTCTATATTACTGCATTCAAAAAAAAAAGAAGATAAAAAGCTATGGCCTTTATTAGTGTGAATTCAATATTGTTAATATTGCTCATATGCTTAGCTTCGTTAGTGCCAAATTTGCATGCCCGAATTGCTGATTTTGATGCATATTTGGAAAAACAAGCTAAGGAAGCCCTCAACTCTTCACTTGCTGCATACAATCAAAATCCTGAGGAAGTTACTGCTACATTCAATAGAGAAGTTGGAGAGTAAGTAGTTTCTTGATTCTTTTTTTTTTCTACATGCTAGACAATGTTGCTCGGACTCTTCAGACATATCGTTGTGTGTGTATTGAATCCTCCAAAATCTCTGCATTTTTTTAAGGTATCGACACGAGTGCAACAACATTTTATAGAGGGTCGAGGCAACATACCAAGCAGACCTAGCGAAAAATAGGGTTCAATGGACGAAAGATGTATATAGCTGATACTCTATCCATTCTAATTTATATGAAATGTTTGAATCTGCAGGGAATTGAAGGAAGAAATAAGGAATTTGAAACTTGTAGTCTAAACCATGTCATATATATGTGTGGCTATAAAATTTTTAGAACTTATAATCTAATATATGCCATAATGTTTGTGTGGTTATAAAAACTTCTCATTAAGGATAAAATGGAAAGCGTAAACTTATTTTTTTCAAATTTAAAAGTTTCATGATTTTCTAAACGAACCAGAAAGAAAAGTTGTGTTACATAAAGTAGAATGGAGAGAATACTCTTTCCGTTCCAAAATACTTGTCACAATTTCCTCATGAGAGTCAAACAATATGAATTTTGACGAATATTTTAAGATGTATTTTTTCATCATATTGATATGAAAAAAATTGCAATTTGTAATACTTTCCGTATAGTTTTTGAATATCTAAATTTTAGTTTTAAAATATCGAATTAATCTAAAGTAATTTAGTTTTAAAAATTAGTCAAATTAACACTCGAAAAGGGAAATGTGACAACTATTTTGGAACATGTTTTTGTTATGTTAGCATGTTTATTTAGGCCCAAAATTTGCTAGAAGTTTTTTAGACTTGTATGAGATTTATAAGGCACAAGAAAATGTAGAGAACCTCTAATGCTGAACAAACTATATTTTTGTAATATTGGATAGCGACAAGCTTAAATAGAGTGACATGGACAATGATATTTCATTGTAGCCGACCTAAGTTGTTTGTTTAACTATGTTGGGATTGAGGCGCAGTAGTTGTTGTTGTTTCTTTGATTTTACTTACATAGGTTTAAGAATAATGACTTGAATATAACTTGATGTACTATGCAGTTCAATGCTAAATTATACAGGCTTAAGAAGGCATCTTAAAGAAAAAAGTAGTTGCATGGCAACCAATCCAATTGACAGATGCTGGAGGTGTGACAAGAATTGGGCTGAAAACAGGAAGAAGCTGGAAGATTGTGCTAGAGGATTTGGCCACAAAACGACTGGTGGTAAAGATGGCAGGTACTACATTGTCACCGATGGCTCAGATGATTATGTGAAGGAACCAATACCGGGGACCCTTCGTCATGCTGTGATTCAAGAGGAGCCATTGTGGATCATATTTGACAAATCAATGGTGATCAAGTTGAAGCAAGAACTTATGATCTCAAGTGACAAGACGATCGATGGCAGGGGAGTCTCTGTTCACATAGCCAATGGAGCTGGATTAACGATCCAATTCGTGCATAATGTCATAATCCACAACATCAGGATTCATCATATCATATCTACCTCTGGTGGCATGATAAGAGACTCTGTTAACCATATTGGTATTAGGACAGTGAGTGATGGAGATGGCATTTCAATTTTTGGTTCTAACCATATCTGGATTGATCATTGCACTTTGTCCCAATGTACAGATGGCCTCGTCGATGCCATCATGGCATCGACTGCAATCACCATTTCTAATTGCAAATTCAATCATCATAACGACGTAACGTTACTCTTACTAGTTACTACCATGAAAAATCATATACTAGTAGTTAAAATTTGATTACTCTAACAGTCATTCACAATTGATGATTCAGGTGATGCTTTTAGGGGCCACTGATGCCTTCCCTCAAGATAAAATAATGCAAGTCACAGTTGCATTCAATCGGTTCGGGGAGGGATTGATTCAGAGGATGCCAAGGTGCAGGTGGGGATTCTTCCATGTTGTCAACAATGACTACACTCATTGGCAAATGTACGCCATTGGTGGCAGCGCTCATCCAACCATTATCAGCCAGGGTAATCGTTTCAAGGCTGCCAATAATCCTAATACTAAGCAGGTAGGTTTCACCATTCATATCACATCTTTTTTTTTTGGAAAATTCATATTTGATTAGATCAGGTAGGTTCACAAGTATCTAGTGCCATTAGATAATCAGTTTTGGTAATGCAATCGTCTCTATCATGCCACGTTCTTCTCCTTTAAGTTATTTTTGGCTGGAATCAAATCTATCAGCCAGGGACAGAACTATGTAGAGCCAAGGGGGGGTTCAGTTGAACCCCTTCACCGATTAATTATAATGTGATATAAGGACAAAAACAAGTTTGTTGAATCCCCTTGAATCTTGATGTAAGGGAAGATTCTGGTGTTAAGTTAAAATGTGCTTATAAGCTTAGTCAAACACCCTCATGGTAGCAAAAGGGTTCAAAAATTGCGTTAGGTCATAGGTGCAAATTTCTAGCTCTACCACTTGATCAGCTCAAGACACTATCCTCTCAATTAGAAAATCGGTCTCAACCAACAAGTAACATATTTTGAACTCTTCAGTTGACACTGTATATTAGATGTATATAAATACTAAATGTAACACAGGGTTACTAGCACTTATTGCACTATTGGTTTGTATAATGTGGATTGCAAACATAACATGATGGTGCTAAATGAAGGTGACTAAGAGGGATTACTCACCAGAATCCGTATGGAAGGACTGGCAATGGGTATCAGAGGGCGATTCATTCTTGAATGGAGCTTACTTTGTGGAGTCAGGGCCACAAAACAAGGAAAAAACTGCATTGACAAAACCTCATAGGATCAAGTTCAAGCCTGGTTCATATGCAGGCCGACTCACTCGCTATGCTGGTGTGCTCAAGTGCAAAGCCGGCACACCTTGTTAGCCAATGATCCTCTTATGTGCATACATAATATGATGCATCAGTGAGAAGGAGTTAGGTAGACTAATGGTGATCTTTTGACAGAAGAGGAATGGAAAATAGGATAAGAAAGAAATGGTTCTCATAACCAGTTGTTGTCTTTATTATGTTTTCTGTATTGTTTTGTTTTAATTTTTAGTTTCTTTCCATGTCAATTCTTGTGACAGAAATGGAAAGTGTAGATATTGTGGAAGTATGAACCAATTCTTGTGTAAAAAAGAAAAAGAAGGTAATTACTTTGATTTCTAGAAATCTAAGTTATCTGTTTGTCTTGTTTTTATCATAACTACTCTTACAAATACCCTATTGCTTCATCTGAAATGCACCCACATTAGTCTTCTTCAAGACATCAATTAACAATCATTACTACACTTCTCTTCTTTTCTTGTCCAGAAAACACTTAAGAATATTTTTTGTATTCCTCTTTTCTAACTTATGATATTAATTAATTTTGCTCATTTTGTATCCTCTAAAATACAGGTAGGCTTATTTAATTTTGAAAATATATTTTATATTGTTGAAATAATTTTTTAGAACAGTACTTAACACGACTCAAGCCAATAAATGTATTTACTCAAAAAAAAAATTTGTAATAATACTTTATTTCCCCACGGCTATTATTTTGCCAAAAAAAATAAATTATTATTGATTATTTTTAACCTTAAAATTTTTTCCAACAATCCAAGAAGCTATTCTTGTGAAACTATTGTTGATAATAAAATCGATGTTCGTGTTCTCTTGGTTTCTCCTGTTACAGGCAAAATACAAGTGCGTAAATAAACACGGTTACAAGTCCAAAGCTAATAATAAAATCTTCATGAAAAATATACCTCAAAACAAGAGAATATTTGGGAGAAATGACAATCTTGTTAAGTCAAAAGTAAATTTGATTGAAATGGATGATATAACCGTTGCAATCATTTTTCAAGTAAATATTGAAATCAATGCGAGAAACTGGGTGATAGACTCTGGTGCTACTAGACACATTTGTGTAAATAAAAATGACTTTATGTCTTATACCCAAGTTGATGAAGGAGAAGAAACTGTTTATCTTGGTGACTCAAATGACAAATCAAGTTCTTCGAAAAGAACATGTTCTTCTCAAACTCACATCTGGTAAAACTCTAGTATTGAGTGACGTGTGGTCGCGTTGACCAAAAATAATACTTCCCTGGCCAAACCATTTTGTAATTGTACTTAATATTTCTAATGATATCAATAAAAATGCATCTACTTCTGTTTATATGGTTGAGTCTACTTCTCTACGGCGTTCTAGATTATGACATGTTAATGTCTCATATATAAAGAACATGTAATCATTTGATTTGATACCTAATTTAGACTCAAATAATATTGATAAGTGTGAAATATGTACTCAAGCTAAAACTACTAAAACAAGTCATATTTTTCGGTAAATAGAGAAACTAAATTATTATTTCTTGGTCACATTGATTTAGGCGATTTGAAACTGAAAATGAGGTTATAAAAGATATAATATGACTTTCATTGATGATTTTTTCATATTTATTAAGTTGTATTTATTTAAAAATAAAGATGATGCCTTCAATGCTATTATTTTTGGTAGTTAAACTAAGGTTGAAAATAAAAAATAAAAATCAAGAGAATTAGATTTTGATAGAAGAGGTTAACATTTATCTTGAATGCTTTTATGAAAAAGAAGGAATTTTTCATGAAATAAATCTGTCTTATTCACCTGAATCTAGTGGAGTAGTTGAAAGAAAAAAAAATAGAACATTAAAGAAAATGATGAACTCCATGAAAATTAATATTAATGCACTAGATAATTTATGGGGTCAAGCTATATTATATGTATGTCACTTATATAATAGAATTCTTCATAGAAGAATGTAAAAAACACCTTATGAATTGTGAAAAGGTTATAAATCTATTAAAAATATTTAATTTTGGATAAGAAAAAAAAAATCTAAAAGAGAAAGTAAACAGAAAACAAAGCAAAAGAAAATGAAAACTGTTGCAGTTCTTTGTATTTTTGTTACTGAAATGAAGCCAATGAGAACTGCCTATAAATAGGCTTATAATGAAACTGTAAGTACTAAAATCTTGGTCCACTTACCCACTAATTAGCTACTTATTTAAAACAATACCTAAACTTGTTGAAATCAAGGAAACTAACTAACAAACTCCTAAAGACTTGGTTAAATATTCTTGAATCACTTCTCAATACACTCTCCTGATTCAAAATTGCAAACACTAAGTTGATATCTGAAGAACTCGTGCTTTGTTTGCAGAAGTGACTCTGTGAAGATAACTTCTGCTTACTCATTTGTATCGCGAGCCTTCAAAGTAATTTCTCCAGTAGAAATAAGATTTCGAATATGGTGATATCGAATTTTTAATTATGTGTTTTGTTCTGCTGTGAAAGAGTTCTTTATCTTTGTATAGTGTATAATATTTATGAATATTTTCGTCTGGGAGATCAACTTATCTCAAGTAGATAGACATTTCCTAGATTCAAGCCACCTAGTTTAAAATGGAAAGAAAAAAGATGATATAATTGGAAACTAACTTCAAGAAATGCAGCAACATAAGAAGTTGCAAATCAGATCCAAAGCTAAGAGTTGGTTGTCTTAAGTGTTCAACTCAATCTTGAGATGGCTGGTTGACGTGGTTACTATTGAGCAGTCTTTTTTGAATTATTTTGATGTATGTTTTGTAAATCCAACTTCAATATTGCTTGTGGCATTTAGATATGTCTTTAGACTATTTAATAGTTGGTCATTTTGATGTATGTTGCTTTTAGACTATGTTCGCGGTGTTGGCTATTTTGATATTTGTGAAACCTTTAGCTATTTAATAGTGACCTTGTTTGAATATTACTAGATTTATGAAGATAGTTTTATACCTAATTTTATTGAATTTTTATATCGTTTTAAGACTCTTGCATGAGAAAGATCGGAGTTGAATTAAAGATTGAGAATTTAAGGAAGAACAAAAAAGAAATTGTTGAGATGCCAACGAACTATGATGTAGAGGAACTTGATGGCAACAGTTGAAAGTTTGTGCCAACGAACTAGGCTCGTGGCCACCAACTTGAAGAAAATAAAATGAAGAAAGAAGATGAGTTTCTGTCTCACTCTACGAAGTATTTCGTGCTGCACGAACTCAACAACAGAAGCATCAATTCGTGTCAATAAACCTAGTTCAGTCCATCGAACTAACTCATGCCCAGAGTTTAAAGATTGAGGTACGTACCAACGAACTCAACATTTTTGTCTGAGATCATTAAGGGTATAATAGACATTTTCTTATTTTTTACTGTTGGGGAGCACAGATGTTAGCTCTAATGTGCGTCAGATCGAGTGTCTTTCACGCGACTTTTCATGTAGGATACGTGTATTTATGGGTTCAACTTAATACAAGTTAAGCGCCTAATTGTGCGCGCCTAATTGTGCACTCCCAACGTTCGAGGACATATCTGCTAGCTAAGGCCAATTGTTTGAGTTCCTGTTTATGTATTATGCCGCAAATATAGGCGTGCTATTGATTGTAAAGATATCACGACTCACCTCAAGAAAAAGTAAAATGATTGAAAAGGATATATTCTGAAATTTACTCCCAAAGTAGTAAATTTGAAATTTACTCTCAAAGTAGTAAATCTTAAAATTTACTCCCAAAGTAGTAAAATCTTGAAATTTACTCCTAAAAAAGTAAAGACTCTGAAATTTATTCACAAAATAGTAAGATCTTGAAATTTTCTCCGAAATAGTAAGAATCTAATCCGAAACGGTAGAACTTCGAACTTTACTCTTAAAAGAAGTATGTCATCAAAACATTACTATTGAAGTAGTAAAACTTTAAAGATTTCTCCTGAAGCAAAAACAATTTATAAGATATCTAAGAAATAATTTAAAGCAACTCCTTCTTATGCTTGTGGAATTAATAAGCTATTGATGAATGTCGTATTTCAAGCATATTTGAATAATTAAATTTTATTCTCCGAAGAAAATGAAAATATCACAATTTACCTTGTCGAAAGATAAAATAACAAATGATGTACATGTTATTTTTTTTGTATGAAAATCATTTTAAGACATACTTGTTGTATATAGAAATTTCTCGAATAATTTTATTAAGTATCATTCTGAGGCAAATGTAACTGATCTTATTGAATGTTTTCTACTATATGTTATTGATTTCCTTGAAAAAAAAAAGATAATTCATATATTTTTTCCATTAGGATGTAATTACTAGTTGATGTCACTTTGATATAAAATATTTATATGTTAATTAGCCTCCTGAATGATATATTTAAAATACTAAAATTTAGAATTTAATATTTACTTTTCGTTATTTATAAATTTATAATTATTTTTAAATGTTCACTTATTTACTATATTATTTTATGACATCAGTAACATCTAGTTAAATTTTCTTTCATGATACCAACAATGTCTAATTAACATTTGATAGTGCAAAATTATCAAGGTCTCTAGAGAAGCCTAACTGGTTTTCTGCAAGAATTATGACTCCAGTAGTGTCCAAATAATATCTTATTATGAAAAATAAATTGAAGGCTCCTGAAGAGTTTACCTGATTTATACTANCTATAAATATAAGCATGATGAAATTATATGTTACAATAAACCAGAAGTTTATTGATGTGAAATTCATGCAATAGTAAACCTGAAGTTTATAAAATAAATAATACATATAATGGTAAACTTAAAGTTTACTAGTACATATAATTTTGCAGTTGACATGATCATTTTGATCATCCTGATATAATGCTAATTGAATATTCAAAATGTAATAAAGAACTAGAAGATTCTTCAAGAAATATTTTGTGTTGCTTGTTTTTATGATAAGTTGATTATACTAGCTAATGTAGGGACTGAATTCCCTAAAATTATGAAAAAGTATAAAAGGTGAATATGAGCCCATTCACTTGTCATGTGATGCCTTAAATAGATGCATCTATAAAATGGCCACATGTGCATTTTTTGTCAATCTGTAGTTTGACATTTGAAAAATTATTTGCTCCATATAAAAATTGAGTTATGAGTATAATTTTCAGATTGTGTAATCAAGACAATTCATCTTGATAATGCTGATTTATATCTAAGCTGGTTTGACATTATATTGAATGTCTCCGATAAATAGATTAACTATTGCTTATGAGAATAATGTTTCATGTATCGGCCGATGATATGATATATTACATACAAAAACACTTGTATTTATCAGATCAACAAATTAAATTATGATTACTCCCCCTCTTCCTAATTGGTTCAGAGTCAAAAACTAAATATTTTTTCATCTAATAGCTTTTGATGTGCTATATATATTAATTACTCTATCACAATACACACAGATAAATTTTTCAAAGAAGATCAGGAATATATATTAGTTTTTCTAATATGAGAGGGGGAGAATAAACAACTAAGAAATATATTATAAATTATCATTAGTATGATCCTCATTCAAAGATAATTCAAATCAAATGCTAAGTAGTTGCTCACCCAAAATTAATCTCATATTTCAACTGCAAATGCTCCTATTGAATGTTCCTGAGAGACAACATCTATAGCATGCATGAAGCATGAAAGAAAAATGGGTTACACATGCAATAACCTTGAAAAAGAAATGGAGCAAATAATCATAATAAGAAGATAATGTGCTCTTGAAGTGCCTATGATATAACACTTCATGAAACCTAATGAGAGTTGGTTTAGGTACCAAAAAAAATAACAAAATTGATGAGATTTCAATAAGTTATGTTCCATTGTGAATCGATAGAAATGATATATCATCGACGATATATTTGATGTAATATAGCGGACAATATTATAAAACATTATGATAATTTAAATTCTACTGCTATTTAAGCATGCTGACGTAGAAATATTTATCAAGTGAAATGATGTATCTTGGTGAGTATAAAAATTATTGGACCTGCAATCCAGACATCAAAAGATGACACACCATTTAAATATAAATGAATCTTGTTATAGCCTATATGGATTACCTGATGAAATTTATTAAAACTTCTGAAAGATTCAAAATTCTTGAAGTATATACAAGTTTTTGAAAAACTTTTTTATAATCCTCATTTGAATTAAATCAATTAAGGTTGATGTACTAGAATCACCTTAATAAATATTTATAGACATTATGGTATAAAAATAACTTTGTTTATCTTGTGTCTTTATAAAAATTAGAATCTTTCATATTGTTAGGCAAATTGATGAGTTAAATATTATTGAAACTCTTAAAGAGTTTCCAATAGAGTAGATCATCTGCTTAAAGAAGTTGAAATAAGAAACTTGCAGAATTTTTTGGTCCTGAAGTACCATCTCTTTGTTCAATTGATGCATTTATATATCTTGCTTTAACTATGAACGTGATATAATTTTATTCTTACATGGAATATTGAAATAAGATCAATTACAAGCCCTAATATGAATGTGTTTTTCTAACAAATATTGTTAAATTTTTGAATATACAAAGCATTCATCTGATTGACAAAAATATTGTTTGATTTAGATATATTATCTATTCCCATGAGTGATTACAGTCATACGGCGTTGTTCTACATGACAATCAAATCATACAGAGATTACAACAATTTATAAAGTAAGTTAGGAATGTACTTGACGTGATTCCAACAATATCATATGTTGATTGGTGTATCTCTCTCAAAACAATGGAGATGCATCATGTATAACTCAATTAACGTAAGGATTCATAAAAAGAGTTAGAACGAAGTATATTTCACCAAAAATTTTCTTCATCCACGAACTCCAAAAGAATGGTAATATCAACGTGCAACAGATTCGTTCAAGTGATAATATGGTTGATTTGTTCACCAAGTCTCTACCAATGATAATTTTTTAGAAGATGATGCACTAGATTGAGATGCGAAAATTTAAGTTTTTGGATGGTTATTCTCATCGGGGGAAATTAATACGTGTTGTACTCTTTTTTTCTTTACAAAATTAGTCTCATTGGGTTTTCCTTGCAAGATTTTTAATGAGGCAATCAAAATGCGTATTAGCAAATGTGTACTACTTTTTCTTCACTAGAATTTTTTCCGATGGTCTTTTTTTAGTAAAGTTTTAACGAAACACATTTTCTATCAAATAGACATTCAATTTTTAGTAAAGTTTTAATGAGACACATTATTTATCAAATAGACATTCGAGTAAAAATATTATAAATATATTTATATTGTACTGAATATCTATTTAGTTTTTTTGAAGAAAAATCGGAGTTAGTTACATTGAAACCAAATTAATTTTTCCCTATAAAAAAAAAGATTCTCATTTTATCTCATAAAAAATAAAATCCCTCTCTTCTCTCTACCTCTTTTATAATATTTTCCTTCTTACTTTATTATTTTATAACATTATCACAATTGTAATATGCAAAGGAGATAAAAAAAAAATTCACCGTTAAAACTTCAAAGGACCCAGCCGAGAGAACCAATGAGAGTATCGGGAATTGGGGACTCTATGCCTTTTCAGATTTGCAATTATGTTAAAAATATATATATGAGAAAACAAAAAAAAAATGCTATAGTTTTCTTTGCCCAAATAATACGTATATAGGAAAAGAGTATTTATTTTGGATTAAAAAAAAATATAGGAAACAGTAAAATAGTATAGTTATTGAGCGGAGTGAATATGTAATTTGTTACTGTATTGTTTCAAACACACACATATACCTAGTGCATTTGAATTTACTTTATATAGATGTAGTTAATTTTTTAAAATGTTGATATCCAGTTTTTTTCATGGGGTGTTTGATTGGTCATAATTTATTTTTTTTACGAAGATTTTCTCTAAAAATAAAAAATATGTTTCTTACAAATGAAAGAACATAATTTTTCTAATAGAATTAGAAAATACAAGTTTTATAAGTTGTATAATCACTTAAGTAATTAATGTTTAGTGCAATGATCAGTCATCAGCGTGTAAAATATATTTACTCTGTTTCAATTTGATTGTTTTATTTTTTTTTAGTTGATTTTACAAAATTTAAATATCTTTTAAAACTTTGTATCAAAATTAAAATCAGAACTTATTTGTTTTTCAAACTTTTTGACTCACTCGTGGCCTATACTTCCCCCACCAATCTGCAAGGTTGCAATTATCGTACTCCCAACTTGTTGGCACAGTCATTCACTTTTTTGTTATCTGAAAATGGTTCCATGGATCTGTATCTTCACTATCTTTTCTTCCTTGTTATACTACAAATCAAGTTCAGAGCTCATAACTTCTCTTCCTGGGCAGCCTCCAAACATTTTCTTCAAACAGCACTCTGGTTATATTGTTACTAATTCTCAACATGGCAGAGCTCTCTTTTATTACTTTGTGGAAGCAGATTCAGAAAATGCAGCATCACTTCCCCTTACTGTATGGCTCAATGGAGGTACACTTCTCCTATGTTGCTCGTACTCTTAAAAAATATGGATGAGTGTGTGTTGGATGCTCCAAAAGAAGTGTATTTTTGGAGGATCCGACATAGATCGAGCAATATAATATATCACTTCTCTATTTGACCTTGATTTTCATTTGGAGAATTGCACTGATGATATTTATTTGATTGAATTCAAAATCCTAGGACCTGGTTGTTCATCTGTGGGTTATGGTGCTTTTATGGAGCATGGACCTTTTCGGCCAAGGAAAGATGGAAGCCTAATTAAAAACAAGTATTCTTGGAATTTGGGTAATGTTTGGTGTTTCTTGAATGATCATATTACCCGAAAATCGGATAACATGAGTGAGTGATTTTTATTACTAAAACATGAAACAGAATCGAACATGCTATACGTGGACTCCCCTATTGGGGTAGGATTTTCGTACTCAAATACAAGCTCAGAATACATCAATTGGGATGATACTGCAACGGGTATACAAGTTCTCTTGAAATAGACAATAATATTTGTAAGTCAATGCAATTGAAATGTTTGATTTACTCTTTCTAATATTTTACAGCTAAGGAAAATCTCCAATTCATCCTCAACTGGTTCAAGAAGTTCCCCCAATATAGAAACTCGGATGTGTACTTAACCGGGGAGAGTTATTCAGGTTGACCTTAATCTTTATGGTCTTTTGGTTGTTATACTCATAGATTTTGAACACTAACATTTGTTCAACTAACAGGTCACTATATACCACAGTTTGCAGTATTGCTGCTTGATTACAACAGACTGCCCAATGTTAAACCCATCAAGCTTAAATCAATTGCAGTAATGTTTACATTACCCTTGAACTATTTGTTGATAGTTTGGTTCACGTTCGAATTTACTTAATCCAATGAATTTGCAGCTGGGGAATCCACTCCTAGACATTGAAATAAGCGTGAGGTCTGCTGAATATTTATGGGCACATGGTGTCATTTCTGATGAACTGCTTGATATGCGAAGAGCAATCTGTAATGAAACAAGGCTCCTGCTGGAATATACATATAATAATATATCTAACGAGTGCTTAAAAGTGTCGGAATTCCAATCGGAAGAGATGGGAAATGATATAGTTACGGATGATATACTCTTGCCAAAATGTGTATCTTCTGGTGCAGCAGGACAACTAAGGATCCTTGGAAACCTCGGCAAGATACATGAGAAGGTATGAAATCTAAGCTCCATGAGAACTATGTTTAGGACGTAATTCATCCATATGGAATTGGAGCTTAACTTGTTGCAGCTATTAATTCGTTCGACAGCTTGATAAGAAAGTACTCAGGGAAGTTGCTGATCCATGCCTTACTGATTGGATAAATCTGTATCTTAACAAGCCAGAAGTTCAAAAGGCACTATATGCCAACACCACTTACCTGCCATATACCTGGGAGATTTGTTCGGGGTCGGTTTTCTCCTTCCTTATACTTCCCCCCGTGGTGCAAAGTTTGTTTGTTTGCATCATCTAAAATCTTAAACTTATTAAACAGAGAATACTTAATATTTTAATAATTTCAGGCCCCTTCAGTATAAGATGCAAGATTTTGCTATAGACATTATACCTCTGCTGTCAAACATTCTAAAAGAGCATATCCCAATTCTGCTTTTCAGGTTAGTTTATTACTAGATATGAAGTTCCTACACTCAAAATTTCCTCCTATCTTCACAATTGTAAAGGTACTTTTGCTTCTGTTGAAAACTACTAATCTTACTAATTTTTCTTTTTCCCTAGTGGAGATCAAGATTCGAAACTCCCACTGACGCAAACTCGGAAAATTGCTACACTGCTTGCTCGAGATCTAAAGCTAGTTGCTTTTGACAAATATGGTCCTTGGTATGATGGCTTGCAGGTATATTTCCCCTGTTCCTGCACTATTATCTGCTGTTTTAGTTTCGTTCATATACCAAAAAAGCTCTTTAAAACGTACTAATTCTAAAATCTTGGATTCATTTCTGCGCAATAAAAACATGTGTATACATAATTTGTTGATTAAAATTGCAGATCGGAGGATGGAGTCAGTCATTTGGAGGGTTAAAAGAAGGCAAAAATGTTACATATTTAACATTTGCTACAATTAGAGGTGCAGCTCATGAAGTGCCTTATACTTCTCCTTCACAAGCTCTTACTCTTTTTGGAGCATTTTTGAGAGGACATCCTCCACCCCGAAAGAGCAGCACCTTTGCAACCTATTGATCTGATGAATCTCTTTTTTATTTAGAATATTTGTAATACTCTTTGTTGGAATAACAATGTTATTATTAAAATAATTTCCATGATCTGGAAAGTGGTTATTACTCCTTGTAATCACCATTGCATCTTCTCCATATTACCCTACTTTCTCTCAGTTTATTCCAAGGAAGAATTTCATACCAATAAGTAACACTCACTTTACCTTGTCATGACATGTGAAAATATTGTAGAGTGCATGGAAACGTCAGTGAGAAAGATAGTTTTATTTGTTAAACGGAAGGTGTTTCTTTTGTGAACTTTTGAACTCAATAACTAGTCCAGAGTTGTTTGAGTCATGGACATTGTCGGGCTATCATATCATGGAGGGAAAAAGTCAAAAAGATTATTACGGGATCGATGAAGATTTTATACAGTTGATTTGAGTCTCTTTAAAAAGAGCGAGTTAATCGCGCCTTAAAAATATTTTATTTTTAAATTGTAATTGTATTTTCACAAATAAATTTAAGAAGATTCATGACTACAAATGAAAATTTGTGGATGTCAAAGGTGGGAGATCTTAACATGCCATTTCCATTCAACAATATTTATTTCAAGAAATGAAAGGAGTAAGTATGATAAAGGAGGAGAGGCTAGAGCGAAAAAATAGTCGCCGGCGGTCTTTCTTTTTTTTTTTTCATTTTAAAATTCTGGGAAACAAATCGATGGTATCCCAAGCTCAAAGGCTTTATAATTATCTTTGGAGAGCAGAGATTCGAGGATATTAAAATTAGAGATAACCTCATTACTTATAGTATTAAAGATAAATTTTTACCTTTTTGGAAGAAATTTTTAAAAAATTATGTGCCATAAATAAAATAAAAAAAACTTCACTTGAGATGTTGATAATGCGAATTCATATGGTAGAGGAGGCAAGGACCAAGAAGCACTTTTGATACCAGAAGAGAGCGTCTTACATATCATCATCGACTTATTATCATCATCAAACTTGCATACCTTTTTTACTTTCTTATTTCGTTGCTTGTTAATATAGTTCTTATTCTCGATTTTCTTAATTCAAGCAATATTTGAACTGTTAAAAAGTAAACTTAAACGAGCTCTTGACACGTGTCCTTTACTTCTTATAAATTTAATTGTACCATTTTTAGAGGTAAAAAGGTATTGAATAGCGTGCCTCATAAAAAGATAAAAATTTACCTCACTTGAGTTGTAGAAAGATCATAAACTAAATTTAAAATTTAAGAGTTTGGGGTTGTTTAGCGAAAGACTAATGGATCATGGCGGAAGGTCACTACATACTCCCAAATGCTTAGGGGGATTAGGTATTCAAAATATCACAATAAAGAATTAGGGTCTCATCGCAAGGCAAGCGTGGCGAATGACGTAAAATTCCAATTCTCTTGGGCCTCTATTTTAATTTTGAAATACTTTCACGCTCACCAACTTGAGTATTTTCAAGCAGGCTCATTCATTTGAAAAAATTTAATCTCCTGATTGCGCTATTCAGAGGGCAAATTTAAGATTCAAAGATTGCGGGTATTAGTATTTTATGTGCACAGTATACCTGTTAATTGTCATTGGTCATAAAGATCAAATAG
>JACEIK010000223.1:402891-431397 GCA_018107945.1 Datura stramonium | reverse complement strand
CCACCATAACCCTAAGAAAACGAGATTGGGTTTGTGTGTGTAGACTATCCTTGGAAGTGTCTATTCTACCAAACCACGGGACGCAGCCGTAGATCGAGCCTAGGTATAATGGGTCTTCCGATGGGGTGTATACATCGAACTCAATGTCTAGCTCACATGGTTATATGTCAGTTATAGACTCTCCCACTAGTTAGTTCAGTCTCAATTTAGTCAGTTCAGCCTCAGTTTAGTCCAGTTTAGCTCCGTTTTAGCTTAGCTCAGTTTAGAATAGTTTCAGACTACTCAATACAGTTATCAGTTCAGTACAATATCTCAGACTTAGTATTCCAGATTTAGGCATGTCTTTGACCATCAGGCAGGGTCATCTTGACCATCTCATCATTTCAGATGTTTCAGTTCAGTACTTTAGTTGTTCATTGCATGTCATTTCAGTTCAGTTATTTACATTCAGTATTATGTTTTCTCTAGCTTACTCATTACATTCAAAGTACTGACGCATACTTCCTATTCTGTATCGTTTTCTAATACAACCGCATGTTCTTAGTCTCAACACCATTAGCCGACCTCGCTCAGACATTCCTAGCGGCATCAGTGGTGAGTCCTCATCCTTCTAGGTCAAAGATCATTTCATTCAGTTATATCTTCGTTCTTTATACTTGGAGTTAGCTAGGTGCTTGTCCAAGCAACTCATTAGTTGCAGTAGCTTCCAGAAACAGACTTGTTATTTTCCAGACTTGTAGTCTTGTTCAGATGTTTTAAACTTTATGATTCTGCTTTATTCTCATAAATTCTTTATATTTTACTTTAAATATTCCTCTATTTTTATGTCTACTCAGAATGCCAGTGTATGATAGACCAGGAGTTGACTTGGGTTACTTGTAACTCCAAGTACCGCGTCCGTCCCAAAGTGTAGACTCGGGGCGTGACATTTATCTACCATGTGAGAGAAAACTAGTGACGAGCAATTTCTATCAATAAACATATCATGTGAGTATTTGGATTCTTTATACTCTTTGAACCATTTTTTACCTTCTTGCACTGTGATCCAATGGAGCCCATAATGCCTCAATTATTGTGGTGTCATCCTCACATCCTCATGTTCCTTTTCACTAGTTCTTCTTTCTTTTTTGGACCTATGTCTTGAAGAAGCCAAACCTTTCCCCTTACTTTTGGTTCCATTTATGGAGGTTTCAGAAGAAAATGGTAGAATTTGTGATTTTGGTGAAAAAGTTTGGAGGAATTTGAAGAAAAAATGAAGTTTTGAGAGAGTTTTCTTGTGATTCTTGGGGTATGCAATGCGGCTATCATGAAGATGAGTTGAAAAAAATTAGGTATAAGCCTTTTAAATTACTAACATGGGTTGGAATTTACTTTTTAACCCTCAAAATTTTTGCTTAGAACCTTTGCTCCAAGTTGTGGCGCTAAAAAAACCTTCACTGTTGTGTGTTGCGGCCCTTGCTGCTTCACCTGGCTTGCACATCACGGCACTCACTACATTGTCTGCCCTACACGTCGTGCCAGGCTGTGGGGCACTTGTGCCTGCCCCTCATGGCAGGCCTTGGGCTACTTGGCTTGCGTGATGCCTTATGCGCTCGTTCAACTGTTTTGCTCCCCATTTTCAATGTTCATGCTCCAATTTTTTTAAAATTATGACTTACGTTTTCAATGTTCATGCTCCAATTTTTTAAAATTATGACCTATCACCTACACACTTGAAAAAACACAAAAACAAAAAAAATTATCTTGGGTGGCCTCCCAAGTAGCACCTGATTTAATGTTGTAATACAACGTAGGTATCTTGATTACCAGACTTCATCAAGATACCTGTTGGGACCGTGGTCACATTTTGGCCACTTGTTTTAACACACTAACCTGTGACACATCAGAAAAAGAATACAAAAATGTAAAAGATGAAATAAAGACTAAAAGTTAAATACAACAAATTAATTTAACCCTAAGCCATAGTCCCCGACAATGACACCACTTTTTGATAACGCTCAAACTCACACTTCCTAGAAAAGTATGAAGCAGATGTTGTCAATAAAGAACCCAATAAAGAGGTTGGGATCTAACCCACAGGGAATATGGAAGAATATAAAATAACACGAGTATTTAAGCTTTTAAGTCAATTATCTCCTAAAGGGGGGAATTTGCAAAAGTAACAAGTAATATTGTTGAGAAATTGAATGTTCATTCCAAATTAATTTAACTAACTAGGGTAAGTGTTCCCCATGGGTTCATAACTACATCGGATTTTGCACTTATGATATATCCCATACTTTACTTGTAGAACTGATAACTAGGGTTCATCCAAATGACTAGTTCATCCCTATTGGATGACTATACTCATCACTGGGTCAGGTCTCATGAGAGATTTCAATTTAACCATTATCAATTTGTCCAAATTTTAACTATCCTGCAACCATAGCTCAAGTTAATACAATGATTATAAAAATCAAGGCTTTGTTGTAATTCTCTTTTCCTAATCTCTACCTCTCCAGGCTCAAGCAAGTAGAGAATTCGGGCAAGTCCTAATGTTGTGCACCGTTAAGAAATATTTAAAGATGAAGAGAATACAATACAAGCATTTAGTATTGGTTTAGTATCACATCGGGCAAACCCTAGTTTGTTAATTCACCAATGTTCCCACAAACCTAGTTGTGGAGGTTTTAGCCTCTTATAATTATAAGTAAATTAATAGAATTCATAGAAATAAACATAAATTAATACTGACAACATTCTACTAGAAGGCCGGCGCCTCGCACATGGCATTGCGCCAAACTCTTGCTGCGCCACGCACTGCATCGCGTTGAAGGGCCTGTGCCACGTGCCTCTGGTTGCACTGGCATGGCAGTGCACCTCGCTACTGGCTGCGCTAGTGTGGCCAGTGGTGTTAAATATTTCAATCTTCACTTTGCGCAACCCAATTTCTTCACCTTCATTCCAAAAGCTTCAAATACACCCCAAATCAGTCACTTTTAACCTTGAAAGCATCTAATCATGTGTCTTAGATATTTTCAGAAATATATATCATAAACACATGCAAACACACATAATATTTTCTCAAAACATAGTAAAGTATGGGCAAAATATGGATAAGAAGTGCGTAAATACGCCCTTCATCATAGAACTATGTGATTTTCTAGGAGTATGTCGTAGAGTTTACTCGGTTGTCAAAGTATGCACTGGAGATAGCGTCTGACCAGAGGTCTCGTACAAGAGGTTTGTGAATGGGGTGGCAGATTCATTGTTCAAGGAGTGCAAGATCTCCATGCTGATTAATTGTATAGATATCTCCCGACTTATCATATATGCCTAATAGAGAGAGGCAGAGCAGATTAAGAAGAGGGACTGAGAGGACAAGAGGGCCAGGACAGGGGGTTATCGACACTCCCAGCAGAGTTCAGGGGAGGACATCGCCCACAGTCTTACTAGAGGTCATCCGCTCCAACTCCATCATAAGTCAGTGTTTCATCCAGACCCAGACATGACTAGAGGGGTAGAGCATCAGGATTTAGAGGTCGGGGGAGCATGGCAGGGGAGTGCACTTTTCCTATCTAAGAGAAGTGCGGTAAGAACCACCCTCGGAGATGCTTAGTTGGTTTAGATGCTTGTTTCGGGTGTGGTAAACCTGGACACAGACTCAGGGATTGCCTTTCAGCCAGACAGGGTGATGGTGGGATCTGTACCCCAGCCACCAGTTCAGCAGCTCCTGCAGCTCGCCCATTTCAGTAGGGTGAATCTTCTAGTGCAGGTGGCAGCCAGCACCAGAACAGGTTCAATGCACTATCATGTCAACTGGAGCAGGAGGTCTCACCTAATGTGGTCACTGGTATGTTACAAATATTCCATCTTGATGTTTATAATTATTATATCCAGGGGCTACATTATCCTTCGCGACTCTATATGTTGTTGTTAGTTTCGATGTCAGTCCCAAAATCCAATAGGAACCCTTCTCATTCTCTACTTCGGTTGGTGAGTCAGTTTTAGCTCGACGGGTATACAGAAATTGCCTTATCACAATTCTTCAGATAGTTACCTCAACTGACTTAGTGGATTTAGATATGACCGACTTTGATGTTATATCCGGTATGTATTGGTTACATGTTTGTTATGCCTTAGTCAATTGTAGAACCCATAAGGTAGAGTTTCGATTTTTGGGTGAACCAGTCCTAGAGTGGAAGGGTAGTTCAATTATTCCTGTAGATCACTTTATTTCCTATCTAAAGGCCAAAAAGATGAGATCTAATGTCGTGTATACCATCTAGTTTGGGTCAAGGATTCTACGTCCGAAACCCTGACTCTTCAATCAATTTCTATTTTATGGGAGTACCCAGAGGTATTTCCATATGATCTACCAGGAGTCCCTCCTGATTGCGAGATTGAGTTTGATATTGATCTTCTACCTAATAGGTAGCCCATATCCGTTCATCCTTACATAATGGCTCCAAACGAGCTAAAGGAGTTGAGAGCAGTTCAAGGATCTCCTAGATAAGGGTTTCATCAGGCCTAGTAAGTCTCCATGGAGTGCTCTAGTTCTTTTTTTGGAAAGAAGGATGGTTCCCTTAGGATGTGCATTAATTATCGGCAGTTGAACAAGGCCACAATCAAGAATAAGTATCCCCTTCCCAGGATTGATGGCCTGTTTAAACAACTTTGGGGTGCTAAGTTCTTTTCGAAGATAAACCTCAGATTCGGCTATCATCAGCTCAGGTAGGGAGAGTGACATTCCGAAGACAGCCTTGAGGACACAGTAGTTGCCCCATGCGTCTACCACTGAGGCGGGACATAAACCATCAAATTAGTTTGAACCTGGTACGAAAGCACCCGCATTTGCACCCTATAGGATGGCACCCCCGGAATTAGAAGGGTCACTATGAGTTCGTAGTTATGTCTTTTGGACTAACAAATGCTCCTACAACTTTTAAGGACTTGATGAATAGGGTGTTCAAGCAGTATTTGGATATGTTCATGATTGTCTTCATAGATGATATTCTCATATACTCTCAAAGCGAGAAGGATCATGCTGCCCATTTGAGGATTATGTTGTGGCCTCTCAAGGATCGCTAGCTATTTGCTAAATTCAGCAAGTGTGAGTTTTGGCTGAACTCAGTAGCACTCTTGGGTCATATGGTATCTAGTGAGGGTGTACATGTGGACTCTCAAAAGATAGAGGCGGTGAAGAATTGGCCTAAACCTGTCAGGCCTACAGATATTAAGAGCTTTTTGGGTTTAGCTGGCTACTACAAGAGGTTCGTAGAAGGATTTTCATCATTGCAACACCGTTGACTAAGTTGGCCCAGAAGAATGTCAAACTTTAGTGGTCGTATGCTTGTGAGAAGAGTTTTGAAGAGTTAAATACTTGACTCATTTCAGCCCCAGTACTGATCCTACTAAAGGGCACGAATGGCTTTGTTGTGTATTGTGATGCTTCTTTGGTTGGTCTTGATTTTGTGTTGATGCAGCATGGTAAGGTCATCAGGTATGCCTCTAGACAGCTTAAGACTCATGAGAAGAATTATCCAATGCATGACCTAGAGTTGATAGATGTGGTGTTTTCTTTGAAGATTTAGAGGCACTATAGTATGGGATGCATGTGCATATGTTCACAGACCATTAGAAACTCATCATATCAAGTGCATATTTGGGATACTAATTTTGAGGGTCCTTCCAAAGAGTTGGTCCTAATAGTTTGTGAGTTTTCAGAAGTGTTCCCTGCAGATCTGCCCAACATGATGCCGAACCGTGATATTTATTTCTGTATAGATTTAAAGCCAGGGACCCAACCCATTTCTATTCCACCGTACCGAATGACACCTGTTAAGTTGAGAGAACACAAGGAACAATTGCAATAGCTACTTAGTAAAGGGTTTATTAGGCTAAGTGTCTCCTCATGGGGCGCATCGATTTTGTCTATGAAAAAGAAGAATGGTAGCATGCAGATGTGCATTAATTACCGTTAGTTGAACAAGGTAACTATTCGAAACAAGTACCCTATTGCTCGAATAGATGATTTGTTTGATTAGTTACAGGGAGCGGCTATGTTTTCAAAGATTGACTTGAGGTCGGGTTATCATCAGCTGCAGATTCAAGCTGAGGAAATTCCTAAAACAACCTTTTGGACCAGGTATGAGCATTACGAGTTTCTGTTCATGTCATTCGGACTCACTAATGCCCTAGTTGTGTTCATATGAATTGTATCTTCGAACCTTACTTAAACTCCTTTATGATTGTGTTTATTGACGATATCTTGGTGTATTCTAAGACCAAGCAGGAGCATGAGAATTATTTGAGAATAGTGTTGGGGTTGTTGAAGGAGAAGCAACTGTATGCCAAATTCTCTAAGTGTGAGTTCTGGTTTGATTTGGTGTCTTTTCTGGGGGGGTATGCTCTCCAAGGAAGGATCAAAGTGGATCCACAGAAGGGGGAGGAAGTCAAAAACTGGGCTAGACCGACTACTGTGATAGAAATTCAAAGTTTTGTAGGACTGGCTAGTTACTACTGTCGGTTCATGAAAGGTTTCGCATCCATTGCCTCAGTGCTGAACATGTTAAGTCAAAATGATGACCATTATAATGGACGGTGGAATGTGAAACGTGTTTTCATAAGCTCAAGACTCTGCTAACCACGACACTTATCCTAGCATTACCGTTTGAAGGTAATATTTTTTTGTTTTTTGTGATGCCTCACGATCTGGGTTGGGTGCAGTGTTAATTTAGGAAGGATAGGTCATTGCTTATGCTTCGAGGCAGTTGAAGGTGCATGAAAAGAATTACCCCATGAATGACCTGGAGCTAGTAGCGGTGTTGTTCGCTATGAAAATCTAGAGGCACTATTTGCACAGGGCTCGTTGCGAGGTGTTCAAAGATCATCGCAGCCTACAGTAAGTGTTTTCCTAGAAGGATCTCAACTTGAGGCAGAGGAAGTGGATGGAACTGCTCAAGGACTATGACGTCACTTTTCTATACCACCAAGGAAGGCTAATGTGGTGGAAGATGCATTGAGTCGGAAAGCAGTGAGTATGGGTAGTCTAGCTTGCTTGGATGCTACTTTACAATTGATAGCTAGGGAAGTTTAGATGCTGGCAAATAGTTTGGTGAGGCTATCTTTGACAAGAAGCAAGTGGGATATTAGAAAGGATGGAGGCTAAATCATCCTTTTTGGAAGAAATCGAATCAAGGAAGTTTGAGGATGAGAAGCTGGGTAAGATCAGAGATAAGGTTCTGTGGGAGAAGCTAAGGAAGTGGTGCTAGATAGTGAAGGGATCCTGAGAATAAAGGGACATGTGTGTGTTCCCTGAGTTGGTGAGCTAGTTCAGACTCTCCTAGCAAAGGCTCATAACTCGAGGTAATCCATTCATCCTGGAGCTACCAAAATGTACTATGACTTGAAGCAACATTATTGGTAGGGTAGAATAAAGAGAGATATTATAGAGCATGTTTCCCAGTGTTTGCATTTCCAGCTGATGAAATACGAACACCAGAAGCTAGGGGAGTGCTTCAGAGGATGCGTTTCCTCAAGTGGCAATGGGAGAGGATAGCTATGGATTTCGTAGTTCGTCTTCCATAGACTATGGGAAAGTTTGACTCCATTTGGGTCATTGTGGATAGGTTGACCAAGTCTGCTCACTTCTTACCTATCCAAGTGACTTACAATGCCAAGAAGTTTGCCAAGCTGTACGTGAAAGAAGTGATTTGGTTGCATGGGGTGCCAGTGTCGATTGTGTCTGACAGGGGTACTCAGTTCATCTCTCATTTCTGGAGGACCCTGCAGGCAGAGTTAGGCACCAGGTTGGATTTGAGCACAGCCTTCCATCCTCAGACATATGGGCAGTCAGAAAGGACTATTCAAGTGTTGGAAGATATGCTCCGATCCTATGTTATAGATTTCAAGGGTTATTTGGATAAATTTATACCTCTAGCAGAATTCTCTTACAACAACTGCTACCACTAAAGTATTGGCATGGCGTCATTTAAAGCTCTATATGGGAGGAAATTTGGGTCTCCAATAAGTTGGTTTGATGCATTTGAGGTAAGGCCTTGTGAGACCGACTTTTTGAAAGAATCTTTAGAAGAAGTAGACATGATTCAAGAGTCTCTGGTGGCAGCTCAAAGTAGACAAAAGTAGTATGCGTACAAGAAGGTGGCGGATATGGAGTTTATGGAGGGAGAACAAGTTCTACTCAAGGTATCCCCCATGAAGAGGGTGATGAGATTTGGTAAGAAGGGAAAGCTTAGTCTGAGGTACATCAGACCATTTGAAATAGTCCGACATGTGGGGAAAGTATCTTATGAGCTGGCGCTGCCACCAGAATTGTCTGGGGTACATCCGACATTCCATGTGTCAATGCGGAAGAAGTACCACAAAGATGGGACTTACATTATTAAATGGGACTCTGTGCTACTAGATGAGAATTTTCTCTATGAGGAGGAGACGATGGCGATTTAGATATAGAGATTCGGAAGCTGAGGTCGAAAGAGATTCCGACGGTTAAGGTCAAGTGGAAGAATCGACCCGTAGAGGAGGCCACTAGACCAAGGCTGATATGCGAATCAAATAACCTCAGTTGTTTGTGGAATCCAGCACGTTCTCTTCCTTTCTTTTATTGTACACTGTTCGGGGATGATAGTGTTTTAATTTGAACCTGATGTAACAACCCGCATGTCGTTACGAGGGGAACGGACTTAGAACACCCAAAAAATCTAGAATCTATAAAAAATGGGTGTGAAATCAGCTAAGTGTTGACTTTTTAGGAGAGCTACTGGTTTCGGGTAACTGTGCAGCGATAGAATATGTTCTGTAGTGAGACCGTGGTGATAGTTGGAGTCCCGTCATAATGGATCAGGGAATTAACCACTGGATCTATCGTAGCAGTTTCCTAACTTTTATGGCGATCCACTATAGCAGAAATGTGACCGTTGCAATGGACTATGGGAATCAAAAAGTGGGTTTAAGTGGGATTTCCGAGGTTTTATCCCATTATTTTCAAAATGCTATCAGAAGGGTTAGAAGATGAATTTTTCCTCCAGAGCAGTGAATTCTTCTCCCAAGGTAAGATTCTTGATCCCCTATCTCGATTATGGGTATTGTTGAGCTTAGAATTCTTATATACCCTTTAACGGTGGGGTTTTGAAATGAGATAATCCTAGGTTGATAGACTAGGGTTGAATTATGGAGAGTCAATGGGGTGGTTTGATTTAAGGTTTGAGGAGTATTGATCACTCCCCTAGGATTACTTGTTTGGGAATGAGGGTTACGCGGGAATTAAGACCTAGAACTAGGTGGAATTAGGGTTTTACTTTTAAAAGTGCCCTGAAGGGAAGGGTTTGAACTCCTAGGACCCTTATTGGAAGAGTAAATAATTAAATTACTCTAAATTGTTGTTGTAGATTTCAAACTTTTTGAAGCGTTGAAAAAGGTCAAGGCTACTGTGGAGTAGCTGACATTCTGTACCCAAATATTGAGGTAGGCTATGGTTTAGAGGGATTAGATTCTATATAATAGCATGTACGTTTTGTGCAATGATGATATGTGATTTTTATTCGGACATTACTTGTTACGAGAATTTCTTGTTGAATAAACTATTGAAGGAATGTGGATATGATGTGGTATTAAAGTATGATGAAACTGTGTTAAGTGTTATGTAAAGATATGTAATGCCCCGGAAACTCTAAGATTAGACTCGGGAGTTGAAACGGAGAAAATATGATTTTCTACACCAGATTAAAGAATGAGTCGTCCTGTAACCCGTGGGGTAGGCCACGAGTCATGAAGTGACTCGTGGGGAAGGGTACGGACTTGGTAGAAATAAATTGGAAAAAATGTGGTGACCACGGGTGTGACCACGAGTCATGGTCAACACAACGAGTCGTGAGGTGTTCCGTGGTCAGTAATTGAGTGAAGATCGAGGGAAAATTAGGCAGTGAACTTAACTACTAGTCTCCATGAGTCATGGTCCATGCCACGAACCATTTTTAGGTGACCCGTGGTCCAGGATAGTTTGAGGAGTTAAGAATTTGATAGTGTAGTTGACGAGTGGGTCACCACGAGTCGTGGTGTCCCTCGTGGTGACCAACAGGAGGTTTTTGGAAGTGCACTCGACGACCGTGACCACAAGTCGTGGTAACTATGCACGAGCCATTAGGTCCCTCTTGGGGATTGACAGTCATTTTTTCCTGCAAATTTCCTATGGGTGTTTTCATAATTTTCTAACCTCCTAGACTCTAAACTACGTCGTTTTGAATTAATTTAAGGGGATTTAGAGGGGTTAAATAGTTTTTCCCTCATCCCCACTCAGATTTATCAGAAAATAACGTAAGCTTTCCTCCTAAGAACTCTCAAGCAAGACTAGGGCTTCTCATCTATTGCAGCGATTCGAGTTTTCTTCTATAAGGAATTCCTAGCCAGGTATGTGAGAATTCAACAGGGGAATAGTTCTTCCCTTATGTCCTCAAAATCCCTCCTAGTTTCCCTATGAATTATTGCCCTAAGCTTTTGAATGTGAAGGGAATATGTGTCAGATTTCTTTGAATTCATGTAGAATGTTATCCATGTTTATTTTAGATATGATTCCATCAGTTTATGACTATATTGATGTTGTTCCCATAAAGTGAATCCTAGCCCTAAGTTTCCTAATGTGGATGAATTATATGCCAGATCTCGTTATAGCTTGTGTAATATGATTTAAGTTATTTGTTGGATATTCTCCATTATCTAGATATCGTATAAATGCTCTTTTATGTAAGGATGATTTTAGCCCTAATGACGAATGAGATCACCTGGAATTTTGCCTGTTGGGTTAGTCTTCCTTGTTGCTTGATTCTATCAGTGTTGTGGGTTCCCATATTGTTAGTATGAATTAAAATCTCAGTTAGTTGCATGATAGTTTAGTTTCAGTTAGTATGTTAGAATCCTCAGTGTCATTTAGAATTGTCAGCTGATTAGTTTGCCTACAGAAATTCTCAAGGTATCAGTTGTGCCTCCTAGTTATCAGAATTAGACTCGCTATAAGATTTTAGCAGTTCTTTAGGCGGTCATGACACTTTCAGATAAGCAACTCTGACCAGCCTTAGGACCCCAGCTTCATATTACAATTTTTTCTTTAGACGGGTACGACGCTTCCAAATAAGCAGCTCTAACCAGTCTTAGAGCCCAGTTACTGAATCTGGTCCGATAAGACTCTCAGGGTGCTTCCAGATAGGTATTTGTCATGCCGCGAGCCTACACCCTAGACGTAACACGTACTTTAAGCCATAAGTTACCCCAAGTAAACCCCTGGTCTATCATACACGAGCATTCTGAGTAAACATGCACAACGAAACTTTTAAATAACACATTTATCAGTTTAAAAAAATGTAAAGACTGAAAGTAGAGAAAGAAATAATATATCTAAAACAAAAATTCTGAAAGATAAGTTTGGTCTGAAAGCCAACTACTGATAAATTGCTCGAACAGGCCCCCAGCTAACTCTAAGTATATACCAAACCATATCTAACTGAAATAAATAAAAAAAGCCTACGAATGATGAGGACTCACACTTTGATCTGCTGAAGTGGAATGCTCTGAAACTGAAGCAACTATCTATGCTGAATCTGAGAACCTGCAACTATATCATGAAATGATACAACATGAAAAGCATGCGTCAGTACTTTGAATGTATTGAGTAAGTGGGAGAAACATACTGAATGTAATGTCTGAACTGAAATGACACGTTATGACCAACAGGTATACTGAACTGAACTACTGATTTAATATGAAATGGTCAAGACGACCCTATTTGATGGTCAAGGACATCCCCTAAGTCTGGAACACTGAATCTGAGATACTATATTAAACTGAGCTGCTTATTCTGATACTGGACTGAACTGACTAGTGGGACAGTCTATAACTGACATATAACCATGTGAACTAGACATGGAGTCCGATGTATACACCCCATAGGTAGGACCCAATATACCTTGCCAGGGTATAAAGGCATGAACTGGGTGATCACAAAAATATCTGGGGCCAATCAGGCCAAGTAATACTGTAACCTATGTTGGCAACGTAGTTTTGGGAACCTGGGTGAGCTGGAACCCCAGCCCGCTCGGTGCTAAGTTCTACTCCCACTGGAAAATCTAAACTGAACTACTAAGCTGATAGCTCGAAACTGGTGTCCAAGACTAGTTAGGGATGAATCACTGCATGTACCTTGAGAGCCTTATCGGATCAGATTCTGAAACTGGGTTCTAAGACTGGTTAGAGTTGCTTATCTAGAAACATGGTAACCGTCTACAGAACAACTTATAACTGAACTGGGATCCTAGGGCTGGTCAGAGCTATAACTGAATGTCATGAACACCTAATGGACCAATTAACTAAAATTTGGATCTGAGTTTGAAATCCAGGAGGCACCACTGACACCTCGAAAATAAAACTGGAGTAAAACTTATCAGTTGACATTTTCTAGACAACACTGAGGTTGTTAAAAATCTAACTGAAGCTAGACTGATATGATTCTGACTGAGACTAGACTGACAGAGTTTTGTGTTCTAACTGAGTAATTACTAAGCAGCTAATAGAGAATTTCATTCAACATACTAAAGTCATTCTGATTCATGGGATATTTACCCAACATATACGTAAAGCAAGACAATTCTAGGAATTCAACCCAAAGCATTCTTCATTCACTAAAGGAAATTTAACAAGTAAAATCATTACCCAAAGTTAGGGCTTAAATTCACTTTTGTAATAATACTGACAATTTGATAAAGAACTGATGAACATTATATTAACAATAAGTATAAACATCGTTCTGAGTGAGATCAACGAAAATAAACATGAATGCTTCTCATACTCGAATGCTCAGGGCTTAAAACTGATAGAAGAAATTGAGGAGGACTTTGGGGATGCAAGGGAAGGAAAATCCCTTTGCTAAAACCCCACATACCTAGCGAGGAAACATGGAGAATCTGCCTAAAAGTCGAAGAGAAAAATTCAGCCTTAGCCCTTGCTCTGAAATACTCTGAGAGAGAATTCTATGATAATCTTCTGAATATTAGCGTGAGAATGAGGGGAGGAACTATTTTTCCCCACTAAAACATCTAATATTAGTGCTTGAACGACGTGGTTCAATGCTTGGGAGAATAGGAAATTACTGAATATCCCTTATAAATTCGCTAGGAAAAACTGTCAGGTGTCCCTAACGGGTGACCTAATGACTCGTTACCAGGTCCAACGAGTCATTAGGTCCTTCCGTCAAGTTCACAGGAAAAATCTATAGACTCCTAACAGGCACATGACGAGTCTTCATGACTGGGAATGACTCGTCGTGTCGTCCGTCAGGTACACTGGTAAGAAATCTAGAAAGGACTGGAAACGAAGGACCTGACGAGTCGTTACTACTGATGACGACTCTTGGTGACCTTCCGTCAAGTACAATGAAAATTCCTCAAATTTCTGAACTCCGGCTTGGCAATGGGCGACTTAACGAGTCGTAACGCCTACTAACGACTCGTGGTGTCGTTCGTTAGGAATACTGGTGAATATTCTTGGCATCCTTCACACGGTTGACCTGACAAATCATTAGGTCCCTTAACGACCCGACAGATTGGTCGTTCTGTAATATTTTTGCAATTTTCCCAAATTTTCTGATTTAAGTCTCGAATATTGATTCTGAGCTGCCAGGGCATTACAGTATTCTTGACTTATTCTTGGGCCCTAGTTTTGAGCTATCAGTTTAGTCTTAGTAGTCAGTCTAGGACTATCCAGTAGGAGTAGGAATTCGCACCGAGCGGACTGGGGTTCCAGCGCACCTAGGTTCCCAGAACTTCATTTCCACCAAAAGATATATTTTTATCGGCCTTATGGCCCCAGACCCGTGATCACTCAATTCATGCCTTTATACCCTGGCAAGGTATATTGGGTCTTACTGATGGGGTGTATATATCGGACTCCACGTCTAACTCACGTGGTTATATGTTGGCTATAGACTCTCCCACTAGTCAGCTCATTTCAGTCAGTTCAATTTCAATTTGTTCAGTTCAACACAGATAGTTCAGACTCAGATATTTCAGATTTAGGGCATGTCTTTGACCATCAGACAGGGTCATCTTGACCATCTCCGTAGATTTCAGTTATTTCAATTCAGTATATCAGTTGGTCATTGCATTTCATTTCAGTTCAGTTATTTATATCCGGTATTACATTTTCTCCTGCTTACTTAGTACATTCAAAGTACTTTCACATACTTCCTATGTTGTATTGTTTTATGATACAGCCGTAGGTTCTCAGTCTCAGCGCCATTAGTAGATCTCTTCGAGTGATTTCAGCAGCAACAGTGGTGAGTCCTCATCTTTCGAGGACGACATTTCATTTACTTCAGTTAATTTGCTTTTAGTTAGATTTTAGAGTTAGTCGGGGGCTTGTCCCAACACCTCATCATTAGTAGATGGCTTTTCAGACAGAATTTCAGATGTTTAGTATTGTTGTTCTTTCAGATGTATGAACTTATTATTAAATCAGTTTTCCTATATGATTTCGCTATTTAAAGTTTCCTCTATGTTTTACTCAGAATAGCTAGTGTTATGATAGACCATGGGTTGATTCGGGGTTACTTGTGATTCTAAGTACCGTTTCTCATTCAGGGTATAGACTCGGGGTGTGACAAGATATTATGCACTGTTAACGGGATGTTTTGTTGGTTTGTACTTGTTTATTTAGATAAGTAGATTGTAAACTCCTGTATGTTTAAATAATGCACCTCATTGTATTCAATTGATGAGAATGGTTAAGGATAGAAATAATATCCTAAGATGAGAGGCTTGTGCCCGAGAGAAGGGAGCATCCAGGCGAGTGATATTGGTTGAGTGGCTCGTGTCTGAGGGGAGCATTCTGACAAGCATATGAGCGGAAATGACTACCACACCGTTACAGTACATAGATTTCAAGAGTCCCCTACAGGTTATGACTGGAAGGGAAAAAATAAGACCCTCTAGCATGTGCGTATATTGATGTCACTACACGGTTCACAGGCCCAGATCGAGACATAGGAAAAGGAACCTCGAGAGGCTCCAAGTCGATCCCTGACATGAACATAACATCTAACTCAATCATAGATAAGCGAAATATCAACATAATTAATAAAGTAGAAGTCTGATAGTCGCATAACATCAGAATACATACTCAAGACCAAAGCTGATTACATTCTATGTATGAAAAGCCTCTACTGCTAATGAGTTGATGTGACAATACCCCAACTAACTCACTAAAGTAATAGATACAACTAAAAAGAAGGGCCCTCGAAAGATGAGGACTCACCAACTCTGGCTGATAAGTGCTAAAGCTGTAGGTATGGCTAATGACGAAGCTGAGCCTAAATGTCCGAGCTTGTATCATGAACTAATACAACATAGAATATGCAATTAGTACGTGGAATGTATTGAGTATGTAAGGTAAGTAAAACTGCAAAGTAAGTAAAATCATAAATCATGCATATCATAAAACATAATCAAGATAAGATTTTGAGAGTAGGGCTTGCATGTTATTTTCTGAAATCATGATCTAAACATAACTGAACATCATAACTGAATCGAATGACCCAAATTAGAAAACTGATAATCATAAGTAAAACTGAACTTTCACGACCCGAGCTAGGACCCCAGATTGAGACACGGGACAAAGAACCTTGAGACAGCTCTAATCTGACCCATGGCATGAACATAACGGCTAAAGAACATAACTTAAATAGGAATCATTCAAACCATAAAATAAGCAGAAATCAAAATAGAAACTTTGAAGATTTAAGTATTTAACATCTGACACCAGAACTGAACATATCCACTTAATGTCTGAAAAGCCTCTAGTATCCGACGAGTTGATGGGACAACACCCCCAACTAGCTCTCTAAGTAAGAAAAACTAAAAGATAAACATAACAACAAATCTAGCTGCATGTCCTCGATAGATGAGGACTCACCAAAGATAGTAAGCCGTCCGGACTGAAGTGAATGCGACTTAGGGTGAGGCTTAACCTGATCTCTCGGACATATATCATGAGGCGATATAACATAGATCATATGGTCCTTACTTAGAATGTACCGACTATGTGGTTTAAGTAAAATGGACAATTTAAAACACATAATAGTTCTTAAGATTAAGACAACATGATCTTAACGTAAATATCATAATGTAAACATAAGGGCTCAAGGTTTTCAAACATTCATAAATCAGTCATAATCATAATCATAAGAGAAGCCTTGTAAAACATAACTTGACCGAAAGTATCATAATCATTATCATAAATAAAACAAAAGGAACAACGGGAGATTCTTATAACCGACATACCCCATAAGAGCACACATGGAGTCCCACCTGTAAACCCCTAGTCGGGAGGGTGTTCATACTTTACCAAGGATAGAACCATGAAAATAATTGTGATATCACTCATGAGAGGCCCATACAGAAATAAGGGAACAATCTCAAGGGAAGTCCCATCATGGCTACATTGGCACGTAGTTCTAAGACTCGGGGTATGCTTGGACCCCAAATCTACTCAGTGTTAAATACTACCCCTAAAATATATATAGTGCTCATATTATAGTAGGGAAAACATACATGATATTCATGGGCTAGTTTAAATAATAATGATAATCATAAGCATGCTTGAAATATGTGAACTAGCCATGTAATAAGGCTCGTGAATCGGCCATAATCATAATCATGAGAAAACATGAACAGTCATCATGAATACTTAATAATAATCCTCATAGTTGAATCATAGTTGGAAATCATGTATTATTGAATATAAATCATGAATTAGGACTTGAAAGATTAAAATTCAATAGTAAATCGAAGGAATTCATGAAGGGAATTTAAACCCTAAATTTCATTATCATGCTTAGATCACGAGATATTTTAATTTTATAAAATACTTGAAGGAATCATAAACCCTACATGAAAAATCATATTTTTATGTCAATTCAGCTTTACCCATAAAGAAATCATGAACAATTCTCAAAACCCAATCATAAAATCAAGTTTTCGAATTTATAGACTTAGGAAATTGGTGATCATGCTTTGATAAAGAAAGGGCACGGGATTGAGAGGGAACCCCATTGAATTAACCCACATACCTGAATAATTGAATCCCGAACTAAAAATATGAATCCCCTCTTGATTCTTGGAGACTTTGAGGAAAAACCCTAGGAAAAAACTTGAAAGATTTGAGAGAATTGATTTCTCAATTTAGAGTGTTAGGTAAGTAATGGGTGATCTAGTGTGAAAAATATCCTTAATACACTCTTTTCATGCTTAAACATGCATATGCTCTCCATTGTTTTCAATGAAGCCTAACCATCATCTAGTGAAGAAGCTGACTCATAACATAGATACATAAATCTGAAATCATAACATGAGGAGCCTTGGCTCAAACCATAGCACAAGCTGAAAATAGTAGGAGTCTAGACTCCAAAATCCATATGGTAAGCTAATAACATGAAATTTAGATAAATCATGAAACATACTTGATCATATGGACTTTCCCAACACTTAAACATGCTTGACATAGAATTGATCATTCGAAAACATGAACATAGACAAGGGTAATTTGAAATCATATTTTCTTCATAAATATCTCATCATGCTTGAATACATATTTTATAGATCTCAACTATCACGAACTTTCATGGATGGACATCATAATTTATAAAACTTGAAAACATAATTTATAATTAAAACATTGTAAAATATGTCCATGAATCATAATTCAACATTAGAAACATGTTTAGATCATACTCATGATTGAAACTTAGAGAATTCACATGTTGTGTTAAAATTCAGTAGATTCATCAACTAGAATTTCGTAAATTGAAGAGGGATTAGGCATGTATATGGATGGATACACTCATTCATAGCCTTACATACTTGTAGAAATCTGATTTCACAAATCCATTAATTACCCAATGAGAATATGGGGAAGAACTTGAGGAATTTAGGCTTGATCACCCTTAAGAACTTCTAGACTTGCATGCATGGAAGTGAATAAACCTATAATTAACTTACCCCTCTTACAATACTCTATTATGAGCTTAAAACGACATAGTTTAGGCCTTAGGAACTTGAAAATTATGGAAAAGCCCTTAACAAATTAGCAGAAAAAAACACTCTGCCAGTCCCAACGAGGGACTAGAAGACTCGTCATCCTTGACAACGACTCGTGGTCACCTCTCATTGGCTGCGCTGGAACTCCATTTTCATTGGTCACCATGAGGGACACCACAACTCATGGTGTACCAGAGGACTCATGGTAGCTAGTCGTTAGGTGCCCTACCCAAATCCTTCATCCTTCATTCAATACTTGACCACATACCACCTGACGACTTATGGTGGTGACCACGACTCGTGATCCCACCCTTGGTTAGCCTCAAACTCAAAAATCTCAACCATGTCAAACATCCTCCCCACAAGTCACTTAATGACTCTTGGCGCACCCAATGGGTCACTGGATGACTCGTCTTATAACCTAGTGCAGGAAATTTTATTTTTTCCATTTCAACTCCCGGTTCTGAATTTAGGGTTTTTGAGGTATTATAATTGAATTTAATAACATAGTGTTTATGGTGATATGGTGGACGCATGTTCTTTACATGTCACCATTTGTTCTATTTTATGATGTTTTTGTAGTTTATTTTCAAATACGAAATGAGTATGTGCTAAGTGGTTGAGTGGAATTGGTGATACTCTAATTGTAACTTGAATGAGGAAAGTGGAAAAGATCCTAAGCGTGATACAAATGAATGATTATGGATGTTGAGTTGATCCTCTTAATAATGAAATACTCTAACTGCATGTTATGATGAGTGTTATTATTTATGTCAAAACTTGAGTTATATCTGAATGAAACATAAAGTGTGTGATCAAGCCATACTAGTCAGGCCATACTAGGATAAGCAGGGTGTTCAAGCCATACTAGGATATGTTCGTGATCGTGTTCATAGATGATATTCTCATATACTCTTGGAGCGAAGAGGAGCATGGCGCTCATTTGAGGTGGTTCTACAGACTATCACACTCAAGTGGACAAAGAACCCCGTGAGGGCTCCAAGTCAACCCATGGGATGAATATAACGGCTAAAGAACATAACTAAAACAAGAACCATTCAAACCATAAAATAAGCGAAAAATCGAAATAGAAACTTTGAAGATTTACGTATTTAACATCTGACACCAAAATTGTACATAGCCACTTGATGTCTCAAAAGCATTTAGTATCAGAAAAGCTGATGGGACAACACCCCCAACTATCTCTCTAAGTATGAAAAACTGAAAGATAAACATAACAACAAGGCTAGATACATGTCCTCGACAGATGAGGACTCACCAAAGAGAGTAGGCTGATTGGATGAAGTGAATGCGACTAAGGGAGAGGCTGAACCTGATCTCTCGGACCTATATCAGAGACGATACAACATAGAATATAAGGTCAGTACCTAGAATGTACCGAGTATGCAAGTTAAGTAAAATGGATAATTTAAAACACATATAGTTCATAAGAGTAGGACAACATGATCTTAACATAAATATCATAATGTAAACATAAGGGCTCAAAGTTTTCAAACATTCATAAATCAGTCATAATCGTAATCATAAGATAAGCCTTGTAAAACATAACTTGAGCCAAAGTACCGTAATCATGATCATACATAAAACATAAGGAACAACAGGAGATTCTTATAACCGACATATCCCACATGAGCACACATGGAGCACAACCTGTAAACCCCTAGTCAGGAGGAGGTATGTACCTTGCCAAGGGTAGAACCATGAAAAGAAGCATGATGTCACTCATGAGAGGCCCATACGGGCATAAGAAAACAATCTCAAGGGAAGTCCTATCATGGCTACATTGGCATGTAGTTCTAAGACTCAAGGTATGCTTGGAACCCAAATCTACTCGGTGTTAAATACTACTCCCAAAACATATATAGTGCTCATATTATAGTAGGGAAAAAATAAATGAGGTTCATGGGCTATTTTAAATCATAATAATCATAAGCATGCTTAAAATACGTGAACTAGCCATGTAATAAGGCCCGTGAGTCGACCATAATCATAATCGTGAGAAACCATGAAGACTCATCATGAATACTTAATAATAATACTCGTAGTTCGAATCATAGTTTCATGGAGTAAACTTGAAAAAATCATGCATTATTGAATATAACTCATGAATTAGGACTTGAGAGATTAAAATTCAATAGTAAATTGAAGGAATTCATGAAGGAAATTTAAACCTTAAATTTCATTATCATGCTTAGATCATGAGATATTTTATAAAATACTTGAAGGAATCATAAACCCTACATGGAAATCATATTTTTATATCAGTTTAGCTTTTCCCATAAAGAAATCATGAACAATTCTCAAAACCCAATCATAAAATCAAGATTTTCGAATTTATAGACTTTGGGGAATTGGTGATGGTTCTTTGATAAAGAAAGGGCATGGGATTGAGAGGGAACCCCATTGAATTGACCCACATACTAGAATAATTGAATCCCCAACTGAAAAGATGAATCCCTACTTGATTGTTGGAGAGTTTGAGGAAAACTCCTAGGAAAAACCTTGAGAGATTTTAGAGAATTGATTTCTCAATTTAGAGTATTAGGGAAGTAATGGGTGATCTTGGGTAAAATATCTTTAATACACTCTTTTCCATGCTTAAAATGACATAGTTTAGGACCTTAGAGCTTAGGAATAACGAAAATACCCTTGATGAAATTTCTGGAAAATGGGCACTGCCAGGTACCACGACCCTCCCCACGAGTCGTACTTTGATTCCACGACTCGTGGTATTTCCCGTTACTAGTATCCATTATCTCCTCAGTATTAGTTTCCTCAAATAACGATTAGACAGAACGAGTCATTACTTGTCACAACGGTCCGCTGTTACCTTCCGTTGTATGCACTATCCTCGAACCATCACCCTTCTGGAGTTTCTCCCACGGGCACGACCAACAGATCATAGGTACTTCCTATGAGTCGTACCTCCGGTCTCTGGGTATTACCTGAGACCCACTTGCCATGCCATGACTCTTGACCATGGGTCATGCCTGATAACGCTCAAACCATAGCCCCTACCGAAGTATGAAGCGGACATTGTCAATAAAGAATCCAACTAGAGATTGAGGTTGATCCCACAGGGAATATGAAAGAGCTAGACTACAGCCGGTAAGTGAACTCATTAGGTAGTTACTCCAAAAATAAAGAGGGGGAGGGGGGTTCTAAAGACAACTCTAAAGACAACAATAATTAAAAACACAGTTAAGATTTTTGTGAAAATCAAGAATGAAAGATAACTAGGGTTTTGTGTTCCCCACGGGTTCATAACTGCTTCGGGTATACATACATGATCATCATCAATGCTTACTTGTACAACTGATAACTTAAATTCATTCAAACGACCGACCAGTCCCTATTGAATGACTATACTCAATCACTCGATCAGGTCTCATGAGCGATTGCAAATTAACTGTTATCAATATATTCCAAATTTTAACTATCCTATGACCACAACTCAAGTTAATACAATGATCATCAAGATTAAGGCTTTGTTGTAATTCTCGTTTCCTCATCTCTACCTCTTAGACCTAAGCAAGTAAAGAATTCAGACATGTCGTAATGTTATACGCCGTTAAGAAACGTTAAGCATGAAGATAATACAATACAAGTGCTTTGCATTGATTTTGAATCACTTTTATGTAATCCTAGCTTGTTAATCCACCATGGTTCCCATAACCCTAGCTATGAAGGTTTTAGCCTCTCATAGTTGTAAGATTGTGATTTGTTTGCATAATTAAAGACATGAATCAATACTTACAATTATAATTGAGAGTAAACTTCATTGAATTAATCAGAAAAATCCTCAAGAACAATATGAAGATAAAGAAAAGGTTGACCACAAGTTGAACAACTCAATTCTCACGTCTCTATCTCCTTAATTTTGTTGCTAATCAGTTCTAATCACTCCTAATCACTTCTAGTCGACTCTCTTATGAAAATAAAATATGAGACGTATTTATACAGACATAAAAATCCTTTTCCTAAGATAACAGGTTAAACTTCCATATCTTCTGCCGCTCGAGCCACAACCAGAACTACGATCCGTAGCAGGTATGTACGGATCATACTTATTTTCCGTATGTCAATTGGTTGGCTGAAATTTGGCTAAGTGTTGGATCCTGGTATGACTCGTACCAACTTCTTACCAGTCATACTGAGCTTCCGTGGTTTGCATCTGAAGACTATGAATTTTTTTGAAGTTTGTCATAAAGGTCTTGTTACGACTCGTACCTTTCCTTCACGACTCGTACTGTAGTCTTCCGTACCCTGAGTCATCCTTTGTGAAATTTCTCTGAATCTTTCCACGACTTGAAATTATAGCTCGTACCATGATCCTATGGCTCGTACTGTGAGTCGTGGATTGCATCTTTCTAGGCTCATCCTTCTGAATATTTTCACGAGTCTTAGTATGATTCGTACCATCAATGTATGACTCGTACTGAGACTGTCATCTTGACTCATTTTCTGCTCTTTTAAGCTTCTTTTGCACAATCTTTCTCCAATAGCTAAGTTTTCCTAAAAACACAAGAAAAGTACCTCATATCCATATAAACATACCTAAGTCCATGCTATTTTCTTTAGTTTTGAGCGTCGAAAGTGTTGTAAATCCACAGCACATCAGTGCCCCCATCCAACGACTTATTATTTTCTTCCATAGCCCACCAGTTCAACTTTTCCAACTTCCAACAATTGCCTACCATGCCGAATCATAACATGAGCCATACCCTTGGGCCTGACCAACCTTATATCAACCAACGGATACGTCCTATGACCCGTGGGACCAACCCGTACTCATGGTATGAGTCATTCTGTGATAATTTCCCAACTTTTCTGCTGATTTCTCTTCAAATCCCGAGCCTAGTCTTAGGGACTTCTGGAGTATTACATGAACATTGGGTTAAACCTGCTAAAAACATAATATCATGAATAATGAACATGAATAACTGAAATCATGAGGAACAATGGGAGACTCATCATATAACCAACATTACCACGATAGTTCTTACATGGTCCAGACTATCAAACTCACGTGGGCAGAGCCGTCTAAAGCTTTGCCAGGGCTAAGGACGCTACCATGATATCGATATCAAGATGAAGGCCCCTTGGGGGTAGGGGAAGCTCACAAGGGAGGTTCGAAATGATCTTAACATATCTACGTTGGTGCGTAGTGCTGAGGCATAGGGTTGACTGACCCTTAGCCTACTCAGTGGTAGACACTACTCCCAAAAATATACATATGCTCTCCATCATTTTTCAATGAATTTTAACCATCATCTAGTGACAAAGCTAACTCATAACATACATACATGAATCCAAAATCATGACATGACGAGTCTTGGCTCAAACCATACCACAAGCTGAAAATAGTGGGAGTCTAGACTCTAAAATCTGTGTGGTAAACTAATAACATGAAATTTAGATAAATTATGAAACATACTTTATCGTATGAGCTTGCTCAATACTTAAACATTCTTGACATAGGGTTGATCATTCAAAAACATGAACATAGACATGGGTAATTCGAAATCATACTTTCTTCATAGACATTTCATCATGCTTGAATACATATTTTATAGATCTCAACTTTCATGAACTTTCATGGATGGACATCATAATTTATAAAACTTGAAAACATAATTTATAATTAAAAACATTGTAAAATATTTCTATTAATCATAATTCAACATTAGAAACATGCTTAGATCATACCCATGATTGAAACTTAGAGAATTCACATGTCAGTTTAAAACCACATAGATTCATCAACTATAATTTCGTAAATTAAAGAGGGATTGAGCATGGGTGTGGATGCATACACCCATTCATAGCCTTACATACCTATAGAAATTTGATTTCACAATTCCCTTGATTGCCCAATGAGAATTTGGGGAAGAACTTGAGAAATTTAGGCTTGATCACCTTTAGAAAATTCTAGACTTGCATGCATGAAAGTGAATAAGCCTAGAATGAACTTACCCCTCTTAAGACACTCTATTATAAGATTAAAACGACATTGTTTAGGCCTTAGAAACTTGAAAATTATAAAAAAGTCCTTAATAAATTCGAAGGAAAAAATATACTGCCAGTCCCAAAAAGGGACTGGACGATCCGTCGTCCCTGACCATGACTCGTGGTCACCTCTCATTGGCTGCACTAGAACTCCATTTTAATTTCTCACTACAACTAGTGGGATACCCAACGACTCGTGGTGACTGGTCATTAGGTGCACTGCCCAAATCCTTCATCCTTCATTTAATACTTGACCATGGACCACCTGACGACTCGTGGTGGTGACCACAACTCGTGGTCCCACTGGTGGTTAGCCTCAAACTCCAAAATCTCAGCCATGTCCAACATCCTCCCCACGAGTCACTTAACGACTCGTGGCGCACCCAACGGGTCACTGGACGACTCGTCCTATGACGTGATTTAGAAAATTTTATTTTCTCAATTTCAACTCCATGATCTGAGCTTAGGATTTTCGAGGTATTACAATTGTCTTTGATGGAGGAGTGTTTATGGTGATATGGTGGAGGCGTGTGCCCGACATGTTATCATTTGTTCTATTTTTGATATTTTTTTAGTTTATTTTCAATTGCAGAATGAGTATGTGCTAAGTGGTTGAGTGAAATTGGTAATACACTAATGGTAACTTGAACAAGGAAAGTGAAAAAGATCCTAAGTGTGATATGGATGAATGATTATGGATTTTGAGTTGATCCTCTTAATGATGAAATGCTCCAACCGCATGTTATGATTCCTTTAAATTATTGGATTTTAAAATAATATTTTAACAAAGTGAGAGTTAAGATTTGAAACTTATGCATTCAGAATTTTAATTCCTTTAAATTGTTGGATTTTAAAATAATAATTTATACATATTCAATATATTTTTTAAGATAAATACAATGTATAAAAAAATTATTTGATTCAGCTAAATTCGTTTAGTGTACTCTAGTTTTACCCCTACACGTTAAAGTTCATTAGCTGAAATTGTTTTTAAAAAAAAATCCATAATGCATATTTTGCATGCGTTATGCAATTATCTTTTGAAAAATATTATAAATCATGAAAATTTTCATAGCATGATGTGTGCCTATGACACTGTCCTTAAGGATATTTCACCCGATGTACATGTATTCCTAGNATGACACTGTCCTTAAGGATATTTCACCCGATGTACATGTATTCCTAGGATTCAACAAGTACTTTTAGCATTAAATTAGGAGCCAAAATCTAACAAAGATTTTAGATAGGTAGAAAACTCAACAACTCAGAAAGTACGAAGAAGAATATTTCTTTCTCCGTACCTCTCAAGAAAAAATGTTTTCATATACTGGGAGAATAATCTAAAATTTATGGTCAAGAAATATTAATGACAATTAATTCTCATATTTTGTCATAGGTTATAAAAGTTAATGATTAATAATGAAGATTAATGACTTAAAAAAAGGTATAAAGAATTGAAAACTTCAAACATTAAAATGTAATAGAGTAGGATAATAAAAAATAATAATTAAATTTTCTAGATAGTATGTTATTTTTTTAACATTATCAAGTCTTTTGCCTTCTTATCTTAGTAACTTCATCACTAAATACGTTATGATGTATATAGATTGTCTTTGAAAACATATTTTACAAAAATTGATCAAAACTATCCATGATCTATTGGAAATTGTACAAAAATATCTTTGTTCACTTATTGAATAAAAATACTCCCGTCATTTTCTTTTTTGTCCAAAGTGTCTTAAAAACTAACAAACGATTATCAATAGAAAATAAAAGGAATTTTTATACCAAATCCAATCGATCAAAATCAATTTAGCCCTTTCCAAATAATAAATAGACATCTAACAAAATATAACAAATTATAACACGCAGGATAATTTGAGTGATAAATCTGTATTTTTAAGGTAGGACTAAGGGTACTTAATCTGCCAAAAAGAAATGTTAAGAGGTATTTGAATCACTCTATAATTCTATTTAAGATTGAGCGTCGATCAAGTTGTAGAACAAAATTCGGCAAAAGTTATCGCAAATTTTCTTCTTGATATTCTCTGAAATTTGGGTGAAATATCTCAAAACTTTTCTCCCAATCTATAAGGAGATAGAGGGCCTACAACCTATCAAATAAAGGTCTATGAGTTTAGTTTTCTACGAGTTAAACCGTTCATCAATACGACTTTGAAATAGGGAGATATTAGCATTTTCGCGAGTCCACACAAATAGGCACGTCAATAGCGGGCTAAGGCGGTGGAGGGCAATCTTAAGGCCCTTGGTCGGTCCTAGCACCCATGATTCTTTTTTCAGAACTGGGAGGCGGTGGAAAGATCTCCCTATAAGCTTCCCTTAGGATCTAAGCTATCTTGATATTGATTGAAAAATGCAAATTCATTTCCAAGAATAGGTGGTGAATAGTCATGTTTGTAGCAGTATTTTCATGCCTTTTCGGTGGCAGCATTGCTGCCATTTTCTTTTAATATGGATTTGCCTTTTTTTTTTTAAAAAATTAGTAAATAACCCATAACAATATGGGTTATTACATAATATCTCATAATTTCTTGCTAAAAAAATAATATTGTATCGTTGTGCTTCATGATCTGTAGTTGCTTGCGTTGAGCTTCTCAAAGCTACTAAGTGTGCTTGCAAAATTCATTTATTAGTTAGTGTCTCTTGAATTATAGCATATGACAATAGCTATTAGGGTCTCATTTGAGGTTCTATATCTCCTGATAAATCAAGCTCTGATACCATTGATAATAAAATAAAATTCTAAAATTAAATTACTAAGTACCAAATATAAAAAAAATATGTCATTTATTTTAAAAATTATATAAAAAAAAAAGAGTGTCGAGATAGATAGAGTACATATACATCAGAGTGAGAATATATTGGACAAATGTAATTTAGGATATATAACATCGTCCCTCTAGATTTTTGACATATACGGTGGATGACTATTGGCATTAAGTGTAAATGTTATATGCAGGTACAGAAATTCAAAATAACAAAATGATAAAAAAGAAAAAAATGCAAACAAACATAAATATAATGTCTCTATTCTAGCAGTTTAATGACGCATTTTCAAGATATGCATTAATTCTTCATCCTAGAAAAATGATTGTATATAAGATAGAGATCGAGATAGAATTTAACGTTTATTTTCTTAAAGTATAGTTTCATGAAGCATTTTCAGTATATGCATTGACCCTTCATCCTAGGTATATGATTGCATATAAGATAGAGATTGTGTTTGTAGCAATATTTTCATGCCTTTTCGGTGGAAGCATTGTTGGCCTTTTTCTTTTAATATGGCTTTGCCTTTTTTTTTTATTTTAAAAATTACTAAATAACCCATAAATATATGGGTTATTACATAATATCTCAAAATTTCTTACCAAAAAAATAATATTGTATCTTCATGCTCCATGATCTGTAGTTTCTTGTGTTGAGCTTCTCAAAGCTACTAAGTGTACTTGCAAAATTCATTTATTAGTGAGTGATAAATCTGTACTTTCAAGGTAGGACTAAAGGTACTTAATCTGCCAAAAAGAAAGTGTTATGAGGTATTTGAATCACTGTATGATTCTATTTAAGATTGAACGTCGATCAGGTTGTAGAACAAAATTCAGCAAAAGTTATCGCAAATTTTCTTATTGAGATTCTCTGAAATTTGGGTCAAATGTCTTGAAACTTTTCTCCCAATCTGTAAGGAGATAGAGAACCTACAACCTATCAAATTAAAGGTCTATGAGTTTAGTTTTCTACGCGTTAAACCGTTTATCAATACGACTTTGAAATAGGGAGATATTCGCATTTTCACGAGTCCACACAAGTAGGCACGTCAATAGCGGGCTAAGGCGGTGGAGGGCAATCTAAAGCCCAGTGGTCGATCCTAGCACACATGATTCTTTTTTCAGAACTGGGAGGCGGTGGAAAGATCTCCCTAGAAGCTTCCCTTAGGATCTATGCTATTTTGATATTGATTGAAAAAAGCAAATCAATTTTCAAGAATATGTTGTGAATACGTTATGTTTGTAGTAGTATTTTCGTGCCATTTCTGTGGAAGCATTGCTGGCCTTTTTCTTTTAGTATGACTTTGCCTTTTCTTTTCTTTTTTTTTGAAATTACTAAATGACTCATAACAATATGGGATACTACATAATATCTCATAATTTCTTGCCAAAAAAATAATATCGTATCGTCGTGCTCCATATCTGTAGATGCTTGCGTTGAGCTTCTCAAATATACAAAGTGTGCTTGAAAAATTCATTTATTAGTTAGTGTCTCTTGAATTATAGCATCTAACAGTAGCTTATAGGATTTCACTTTAGTTGCTATATCTCCTGATCAATCAAGCTCTTATACCATTGATAATAAAATAAAAATCTAAATTTAAATTACTAAG
>JACEIK010000223.1:365618-400640 GCA_018107945.1 Datura stramonium | reverse complement strand
ATAGCATATGACAATAGCTTATAGGATCTCACTTTAGCTGCTATATCTCCTGATCAATCAAGCTCTTATACCATTGATAATAAAATGAAAATCTAAAATTAAATTACTAAGTACCAAATATAAAAAAAATATGTCATTTATTTTAAAAATTATATAAAAAGAAAAGAGTGTCGAGATAGATAAAGTACATATACATCAGAGTGAGAATATATTGGACAAATATAATTCAGGATATATAACATCGTCCCTCTAGATTTTTGACATATACGGCTGAGGCAGTGGAAAGATATCCGTAGAAGCTTACCTTAGGATCTAAGCTATTTTGATATTGATTGAAAAATGCAAATCCATTTCCAAGAATATGTTGTGAGTACGTCATGTTTGTAGCACTATTTTTGTGCCATTTCGGTGGCAGCATTGCTGCCCTTTTTATTTTAGTACTGCTTTGCCTTTTCTTTTCTTTTTTTTTTGAAATTACTAAATAACCCATAACAATATGGGATACTACATAATATCTCATATTTTCTTGCCATAAAAATAATATCGTATCGTCGTGCTCCATTATCTGTATATGCTTGCGTTGAGGTTCTCAAAGATACAAAGTGTGCTTGCAGAATTCATTTATTAGTTAGTGTCTCTTGAATTATAGCATCTAACAATAGCTTATAGGATCTCACTTTAGTTGCTATATCTCCTGATCAATCAAGCTCTTATACCATTGATAATAAAATAAAAATCTAAAATTAAATTACTAAGTACCAAATATAAAAATAAATGAGTGTCGAGATAGATATAGTACATATAAATCAGAGTGAGAATATATTGGACAAATATAAATCAGAATATATAACATCATCCCTCTAGAGTTTTGACATATATGGCGGATGGCTATTGGCATCAAGCGTAAATGTCATATGCAGGTACAGAAATTAAAAATAACAAAACAATAAAAAAAAAGAGAAAAAAAGCAAACAAACATAACAACAATGCCTCTATTCTAGCAGTTTCATGACACATTTTCAAAATATGCATTAATCCTTCATCCTAGGAACGATTGCATATTAAGATAGAGATCAAGATAGAATTTAACGTTTATTGGTGTCACGCCCCGCCTTGGGGGTTATGACTGGCACCTGGTGCCCTAGTAGGACCTGGACTGCTAACTGGTGAGCCTAAGCACATCTGGTGCCCGGCTAGCTCTATTTCAGTTTTCTGGGAATAACGGGCTATATAACGGCTCTAAACACAGCCTCCGGCCGACTGGGCCTATAGCCACCTACATGTAACAACAGCTAACCATAGACATACTCAAAACAAGGAACCTATGCGGGCCGACAAGGCCACCATGCTGTCTAGTCATCTGAAACTCAACATAGAGAATGCTAAATAACTCGTGACCTGCGGCAAGGTCACCACTACCATCAGATTATGTCCCCTACGGCCAAATTCGGCAATTTCTCTTTTCATACCCGGCCACCGAGTAGTTTTCTACGACATCATGGTACATTTTCGTCGCGTAGGGGTGAAGAGAATAGCCGGCGTTATGTACCTCGTTCATGGCTCTGGCCGGCGGGCTTTCTGAAACATCTGGAACACGGGGGCGGCCTTTACATACTTGACACTTCTTCCTCAGTATCTAAAAATCTGGCACTTTACCTTAGAATTCCATCCTTAAGGTTTAGTTACGTCGGATCCTCATATTCTTGCATTCTTTACCTCCACAACTAATGACGACACGGCGGTGTCCTGAATTACAGCTCACATTTGTCCTTCATTCCCCAATTACACGAACAGCTAAATTGACCAATAGGTGTATTTCTCTGATGTTATTGTTATTTCTGTGGCTCATGCAAACTCCCCATATATTCATAGCTAAGGGCGTTTGTTACTACATTGTCTCTTCTTAATTGACACAAAATATTCATATTTAGAGACAGCATATAATTGGCGGTCATGCGCTTGTGTATGTCGGAGAAACCAACAGGTAATCCGGCATAGCTAAGAGCTTATACGGCCTTTTGGCCGCGTGCCAAGGATATTTATCTTTGGGATAACACGAGCGACCGTCCTACGCACCTAGTGCCTTTATCTTATCAGAAGATCCTGATAATGATCAGTCTCTCATAATGCATTTACATAACCTTGCTAAGCCCCGAATAGCTGGGTTGAATGACTACAGATATTGCGGTAGTCTAATAGTGCCCTAAATGTTCTACTCAAGCATACGTAGCTCATGCGTAAGCTGCGGAGTTGTGGACATCTAACTTCTTTGTTCTCCTAATTGCACAATTGTAGGGTTGTGCTTAGTCTGACTTACTCTCATGCGATCCGTCCTTGGATTTTCACGGGGACTCTATTGATCTCTTTGTCTTAGTAAACATTGTGCTAATGAGTACTACCAATTTCTTACTCCTTGTGCGTATCCACTTAGATTATACTCTTGTTTTGAGAAATTCTGGATAGCCATAGGCATTGTAAAGACTGGTCTTCTGTTAGGGAGCTGCAGTATTTGAATATCTTACGAGAACCAGCTGAAGTACTAGTCATCACGGCTTCTGAAATGTGGACCCTTTGCTTAGGGTACCACAGGTTGTCGGCGGGATGTTTGGCTGACTTACGGGGTGTTCCACGTAATAGCGCTACGTTGACTAAGGCCGACTCTCACCTACCCCAAGTGAGAGGAAAATGATGTCTGGCTTGCTTAATATACTGAAGAAATAATTTTGGTATTAACCTCGCGTATGCCTATTCGAGGCTCTAATTCTGGTTACGGCACATGCGATAATGTCACTTAATCTTTAGGGATGCTTCCACCTTATCTTGAGGCGCCCAGTGCAGTCGTTAGACCGATCTACTTGTGCCCATATCATTTAATCACGGCTCGGGCTACTAATTCCAGTGGCTTAGGCCTAGATGCGACAGCAACATATAAGTCACGTTAACTCAATAGCGACCAGAGGCAGTTTCTAAGGCTTCATACGTAAATCACACTTACACACACTTCTCTTCTCTCTTTTTTTGGCGAGGTCTATTTATGCGATGTGTATATTTTCTAGCACTAATGAATCTGGGTGATTGTAACCCCTATTGGCAGCTATTCACAGCATATACATTATACGTACATATATATATATATATATATATATATATATATATATCAATAAATACATTTTAATACATCTTGCAGATACGTAGTGATACATAATCTCTTACATACTTTCTAATGAATTTCATATTGTACATGATTTACCGCTTCTACGATTCTAATAGCCTCTTTGCCCTCTATTATCATTTCGTGGACTTTCATCCCATCTTGGAAGTAACAAACATACACTAAGTTATGAATTACGCTTTGTCCAAGTGCTTCACTCTTACAACATGGGGTCCAATATCCGAACCTTGTGGCCTTACTTAAAGTTATATTGAGAAGCTCCACGACTATCTGTGGGCCTTATCTCTAGGCCCTGCTTGGATTAGAATTGTTGTATCGGTAGTTTCTTAACTTCCCATAGGCGGATTCCCGGCATTTTCTGAACCTAATCTTACTTGTCTCTTAACTATTAGCCAGGCTTGTAGTCCTTCATACATGATATTCTATTAATTTGGGGGTGATTCTAATTTCCCACAAAAATCGTATTCCTGCTTCTTCCCCTTATCTTGCCCAAAGTAGCTCTAGGGTTCAAGGTACTGCCTTTCATTGTTAATAAGGTTACTGGTCGAAGCCTCGGCTTTCTCTTCTTACAGCAGTCGAGACAATCGATTCACAAGACCTCCCTATCTTTCGGTATCACAACCAAAACCGTAACCATTATCTTGCGGGTATGTGTGGCGTACGTGCTTTTATACGGTGGACTTGGCCTTTTTACGACTGAAACTTGACTATTACTAGGAGTTCATCACTGACAGGTCTTTTACACCTGCTTCGAGTAAGCTAGCAATCTTACATGCTCTTCTGGCTAATTACCATGAGGGTGCACAACTTACGTAGTGCCAGGGGCTCTTTACACTTTCTAACGCTTTGGAATCAATCAATCCGTCTTTACTTACTGCTTATTTTGGGCAACCTCACCTTAATTCTTATGCCTTTTACTATACTGAGTCAAAATCAAAGGTAGGAATAGCCCCCTTTTTCTTATTGCAACTAAACGGAAACATGAGCGTACTACATCGAAAAGATAGAGGTGGGAATCTTTGCATTTTCCCTCTCTTTCTCACACTTATCCCCGATAGTCGATATTGTCTATTATCTTAATCAGATCTTATATATATATATAATAAAAAGTCAACTCGTATGTACGTTATGCTTCTGACTTCCTGTTCTAACGTTATCAGTAATATCTTTTGGGAATGGTCTGGAGATAAAGGTATCACCTTTGGGAGGTCGATACCCTCTAGCTGCTAGCTGAGTACCTTGTAGCGGCTGGTGCCCATAACCTTGTTGCTATATGCGATCTTACGCTTTGTAATAAGGTGTTGCGTCATCTTTGTATCTGTAATCAAAGAATATGGTAAGTTTTAGGGACTTAACCCTATCTTTACATTACCCCGCTCAATAGCACAACTGAATGAGGAAGAAGAGTAACCATCCTATCATTCCTTGCTGACCTCACATACTATGGTATGGTGCACAACACATCCATAGATTAGATTCTACTTAGCACGGCTTGCCAGACTCCACGGGACACGACACCTTTCGATATCAGAAGTTTGTCACACCCCGCCTTGGGGAGTATGGTAGCACTGGTGCCCTAGTAGGACACAATTTGCTGGCGGTGAGCCTGGCACATACGGTGCCCGGCTAGCTCTATTCGGTTTTAAGGAACAACGGGCTATATAACGGGCGCAAGCCACAGCCTCCAGTGTGGGCCTATAGCCACTTGCATGTAACTTATTAACCGAGAGACATACTCAAGCAAGGAACCACGGGCCGACAAAGTACACCATGCTATCTAGTCATACGAAACTCAACATAGAGAATACCTAAATAACTACGTGACCGGCAAGGTCACCACTACCAAGACCTTATTTACACGGCCAACATAATCAGAATACTAAAGGCTGAACAAAGAGCCTGACCTCACACGGCCAGACTCCAGCCCGACCCTGGGAGATAATATATACAATCTGCAAGCCTCTATGATGCCGAAAGAAAATGATCGGGGCCAGGGCCCCGACCTACCCATCTTGTACAACAAAGGAAACAAACTACACCTGCGGATATCGGAGCTCGGGATGACGGGAGGCGATGACTCTATAGGCGGGCGGAATCACGGGGGATGCCTCCTCGTCTATGAATGCCTGCGGGAAGTAATGCGAGCGCCCCAATGGGCGTCGGTACCCCTTTGATGCTGAGTATGCAAAGCAGGCGAATACAAGCGAATACAGATAACAAAACTAGAAATACTGAATAACTGATGATGGCAGATGCGAAGAGCGATAAAAGCTGGATCAAACCTTTACATGCGATAGAACGGGAGCGTACACAGCAAGCAACGGTGACTGCTTTGTCTATTAACTAGTATATAGCACATAAATACAATATATATAACTAGAAAGCAAGATCCAAGACCAACCCCATAATCAGTATGGCGCCAAGCAAACAAACAATCTATACCCCTACCAAGGTCAAAAACACGACCAAAAATAAGTCACTCCGCATCTGCTAACTAGGAGCACCTCTGTAGGCCCCACAGGTCTCGGCTCGGGCCACATAGCCTCCGATATAAATAACCGTGTCTGAGTCCGGAGGACTCCTATATGTATCTATAACTGTAACTGAATGCAGATGTTCCCTGGCGCTTGTGCTCCAGGGGCTATGTTTGTCTTCCCCATGTCTTGTCCGGCTGATATGGAAAACTTCATCACGTCTTCGTCCAAGCGGGGACGGCATGCCACTCCTTGGAGTGACGTAAACCCACCCGCTCGGTGGGCGACACGGTGATTACCAACCCGGGGCGCGGGGACGCACAAGGTGCCCTCACAACACAACCAAGTCTCTCCCGACAAACAATAGGCACATAAATAGCAAGCATGTTTAGCTGAAAAATACTATACGAATTCGATTTCTCATTATGATCTCTTTACGTATTCTTTGGTTCTTTACTTCTTTATGCGAATATGTGATCTTTATCTAACTACCAAGGCTAATCGTAGCCAAGATACTGTCTATCTGTATGGCCATCTTGTAGCCAAGATATCATGTACGAATGGCTAATACGCGCGAGAATACTATCTGTCTATACGATTTTACTTTACTAACTTGTGATACAGTTATATGCCACATTATTCTAAAAATATGCTTGCTAATCACATACTGGGCTATGCGAGTACGGAATGCTAACTCTCCATTTGGCACATGTTTTACTAACTTTCGGACCGGGTACGATATAACCGCGCAAACCGAGACTTGCGGAACTTTCACAATACTCAACATTCCAACTCAGAGATACATTCTGAGTTTACTTTGATATACAATGCTAAAGCTACTAACTTGCCGAAGAAACTGGCTTTACATACCTTAACCTCGGGTTTATCCGACTATCGAGACGAGAAGCTCGGTGGAATTACTCGGCTATTTCTCCCAACTGCATTCACATACGACAATTAGTACTAAATACACCCATATTACGGGAAGAAAACGTCACTTTCGATATATCTATAGCCTAAACTTAGGCTTATCGAAGACGATCAAACTTGCAATTTCTCGAAAGTCCGAAGGGAGAAATATTCACTTTAAAGATAGGAGCACATTGACACAAGTTTCGAGCAATTCTACTTACCTTAATTCGGTAGCACGACGATTTTTCGGCGGAATTTCACGAAACTAAATCCGTAGGAATGCTCCCTGCTGCTAAATACCTCAGTATCGAGGTTAATTTGGTTGGACTACGTTTGACGCGTAATCGGCGATAATTCAATGATACTTTCGCACCCTCTCTGTTCTCTGTCGCAACTCTCTGGAAATTATAAGATTTTAATCAATTAAACCAAAGTGGGGCTTTATATACTTGTGTCTAGTCAAGGCCAACGTGTCACCAGGCCAACGCGGAGGCTCCACCTCGTGACACGTTGCCATCGCGGAGAAACATAATTGGGACCTATAAGTCGCATTCTGGGAATACGATTTATAAGTCACATTTTCACTTGCGACGAGCCGACTTGGCGCTTGTCCGATCTTTTCCGGGCCTTTTCTAGCATGTATGGCATTCAAATACGCTTAACCAACACATGAATAGGTATATGTGTAATAGGAATCTACGGGATGTAACAATTGGCTTAAATATAGTTTCTGGCCAGCATTTTCAAGATATGCAATAATCCTTCATCCTAGGCAAATGATTGCATATAAGATAGGAGTGGTGTTGTAGTAAACCTTTCATGCCATTTCGGTGGCGGCATCTGCTGCCCTTTTTATTTTAGTACTGCTTTGCCTTTTCCTTTCTTTTTTTTTTTGAAATTACTAAATAACCCATAACAATATGTGATACTACATAATATCTCATAATTTCTTGCCAAAAAAATAATATCGTATCGGCGTGCTCCATTATTTTTAGATGCTTGCATTGAGCTTCTAAAAGATACAAAGTGTGCTTGCAAACTTCATTTTATTAGTTAGTTCTTTTGAATTATAGCATCTGACAATAGCTTATAGGATCTCACTTTAGTGTCTATATCTCTTGATCAATCAATCTCTTATACCATTGATAATAAAATGAAAATCTAAAATTAAATTACTAAATTTTAAATATTAAAAAAATATGTCATTTATTTTAAAAATTATATAAAAAGAAAAGAATGTCGAGATAGATAAAGTACCTATACATCAGAGTGAGAATATATTGGACACATATAATTCAGGATATATAACATCGTCCTCTAGATTTTGACATATACGAGCGGTGGAAAGATCTCAGCAAGCTTTCCTTAGCAGACAGTGGAAAAGACATCCGTAGAAGCTTACCTTAGGATCTAAGCTATTTTGATATTGATTGAAAAATGCAAATCCATTTCCAAGAATAGGTTGTGAGTACGTCATGTTTGTAGCACTATTTTTGTGCCATTTCGGTGGCAGCATTGCTGCCGTTTTTATTTTAGTATTGCTTTGCCTTTTCTTTTCTTTTATTTTTAAAATTACTAAATAACCCACAACAATATGGGATACTACATAATATCTCATAATTTCTTGCCATAAAAATAATATCGTATCGTCGTGCTCCATTATCTTTATATGCTTGCGTTGAGCTTCTCAAAGATACAAAATTGTGCTTGCAAAATTCATTTATTAGTTAGTGTCTCTTGAATTATAGCATCTAACAATAGCTTATAGGATCTTACTTCCAGATTTATTTATATCTCACGATCAATCAAGCTCTTATACCATTGATAATAAAATAAAAATCTAAAATTAAATTACTAAGTACAAATAAAAAATAAATGAGTGTCGAGATAGATAGAGTACGTATAAATCAGTGATGGAATATTTAAATAATATATAATTCAGAATATTAGCTTAATATATTAAAAATTAGAATAAGGAAGGTAAGTGTAATATCTCAAAAATAAAAAAAATAAAAAAAATAAGAAATTAAAAATAACAAAACGATAAAAAAGAGAGGAAAAAAAAGTAAACAAACATAACAATAATGCCTCTATTCTAGCAGTTTCATAATAGCATTTTCAAGATAAGCATTAATCCTTCATCCTAGGAAAATGATTGCATATTAAGATAGAGATCGAGATAGAATTTAACGTTTATTGGCTTAAAATATAGTTTCATGACGCATTTTCAAGATATGCATTAATCCTTCATCCTAGGCAAATGATTGCATGTAAGATAGAGGTCGTGTTTGTACTTGACCATTTTCGTGCCATTTAGGTGGCAACATTGCGCCCTTTTATTTTAGTACTGCTTTGCCTTTTTTTTTTTAAATTACTAAATAACCCATAAAAATATGGTTAGTATATAATATCTCATAGTTTCTTACCAAAAAAAATAATATTGTATCGTCGTGCTCCATGATCTATAGTTTTTCGTTGAGCTTCTCAAAGCGCTGGTATTAACTTTGCAAAGTTCATCTATTAGTTAGTGTCTCTTGAATTATAGCATAAGACAAAAAACTTGTAGGATCTCATTTGAGTTGTTGTATCTCTCGATCAATCAAGTTACGCTTTACCATTGATAATAAAATAAAAATCTAAATTAAATTACTAAGTAGTAAATATTAAAAATATGTCATTTCTTTTAAAAAATTATATAAAGGAAAGAGTATCGAGATAGATAGAGTACGTATACATCAAAGTGAGAATATATTGGACAAATATAATTCAGGATATATAACATTGTCTCTCTAGATTTTTGACATATACGGCGGAGGCGGTGGAAAGATATCATGAAAGCTTACCTTAGGATCTAAAAGCTATTTTTAATAATGATGATTGAAAAATGCAAATCCATTTCCAATAATATGTTGTGAGTACGTCATGTTTGTAGCACTATTTTCGTGCCATTTCGGTGGCATATAGCTGCCACTTTATTTACTATCTTGCTTTGTCTTTTCTTTTCTTTTTTTTGAAATTACTAACTAACCCATAAAAATATGGAATACTACATAATATCTCATATTTTCTTGCCATAAAAATAATATCGTATCATCGTGCTCCATTATCTGTGGAGTAACCTTTGCGTTGAGCTTCTCAAAGATACAAAGTGTGCTTGCAAAATTCATCTATTAGTTAGTATCTCTTGAATTATAGCATTGACAATAACTTGTAGGATCTCACTTGAGGATTCTTTGTATCTCTACGATCAAATCAAATTTGTGATACCATTGATAAAAAAAATATGTCATTTCTTTAAAAATTATATGAAAAGAAAAGAGTGTCGAGATAGATTAGGTATATACATCAAAGTGAGAATATATTGGACAAATATAATTAAGGATATTTAACATCGTCCCTCTAAGATTTTGACATATCACAGCGGAGGCGGTGGAAAGATCTCCGTAGAAGCTTACCTTGAGATGGTGGAAAGATACCCGAAGAAGCTTACCTTAGGATCTAAGCTATTTTGATATTGATTGAAAAATGCAAATCCATTTCCAAGAATAGGTTGTGAGTACGTCATGTTTGTAGCACTATTTTCGTGCCATTTCGGTGACGGTATTGCGCCCCTTTTTATTTTAGTATTGCTTTGCCTTTTCTTTTCTTTTTTATTGTTTAATTACTAAATAACCCATAACAATATGGGATACCACATAATATCTCATAATTTCTTGCCAAAAAAATAATATCGTATCAACATGCTCCATTATCTGTAGATGCTTGCGTTGAGCTTCTCAAAGATACAAAGTGTTCTTACAAAATTCATTTATTAGTTAGTGTCTCTTGAATTATAGCATCTAACAATAGCTTATAGGATCTCACTTTAGTTGCTATATCTCTGGAGTCAAATCCAAACTCTTATACCATTGATAATAAAATAAAAATCTAAAATTAAATTACTAAGTATCAAATATAAAAATATGTCATTTATTTTAAAAATATTTTTAAAGTAATAATTATTTTTGGTTTTTTAATTTTATAATTTATAAATTAGAGTGAGAATATATTGGACAAATATAAAATTCGGGATATATAACATGCGTCCTTCTAGATTTTTGACATATACGGCGGATGACTATTGAAATCAAGCGTAAATGTCATATGCAGGTTACAAAATTCAAAATAACAAAAACGATAAAAAAGAGAGAGATAAAAAAAGCAAACAAACATAACAATAATGTTTCTATTCTAGCAGTTTCATGACGCATTTTCAAGATATGCATTAATCCTTCATCCTAGGAAAATGATTGCATATTAAGATAGAGATCGAGATAGAATTTAACGTTTATTGACTTAAAATATATAGTTTCATGACGCATTTTCAAGATATGCATTCATTCTTCATCCTAGGCAAATGGTTGCATATAAGATAGAGGTCGTGTTTGTAGCAATATTTTCGTACCTTTTCGGTGGCAGCATTGCTGGCCTTTTCTTTAATATGTCTTTGCCTTTTCTTTTCTCTTTTTAAAATTTCAAAATAACCCATAAAAAATATGAGTTGTGCCATAATATCTCATAATATCTTACCATAAAAAATAATATTGTATCGTCGTGCTCCATGATACGTGGTTTTTTTGCGCTAAGCTTCTCAAAGCTACTAAGTGTGCTTGCAAAATTCATCTATTAGTTAGTGTCTCTTGAATTATAGCATATGACAATAACTTGTAGCATCTCACTTGAGTTTCTGTATCTCCTGATCAATCAAACTCTGATACCATTGATAATAAAATGAAAATCTAAAATTAAGATTACTAAGTACCAAATATAAAATAATTATGTCATTTATTTTAAAGTATATAAAAAGAAAAGAGTGTCGAGATAGATGGAGTACATGTACATCAGAGTGAGAATATATTGGACAAATATAATTAAGGATATATAACATCGTTCCCCTAGATTTTTGACATATACGACGGAGGCGGTGGAAAGATCTCGGCTTACCTTAGCAAACGGTGGAAAGATATCCGTAGAAGTTTACCTTAGGATCTAAGATATTTTGATATTGATTGAAAAATGCAAATCCATTTGCAAGAATAGCAACGTAGTGCGTCATGTTTGTAGCACTATTTTCGTGCCATTTCGGTGGCGGCATTCTTTGCCCTTTTATTCAGTATTGCTTTACTTTTTTCTTTTCTTTTGTTTTTTTGAAATTACTAAATAACCCATAACAAAATAGGATACTACATAATATCTCATAATTTCTTTCCATAAAAATAATATCGTATCGTCGTGCTCCATTATGCGCGAATGCTTCGGTTGAGCTTCTAAAAGATACGAAGTGTGCTTGTAAAATTCATTTATTAGTTAGTTTCTCTTGAATTATAGCATTTAATGACAGCTTAGGATCTCACTTTAGTTACAATATATCTTTACGATCAATCAAGCTCTTATACATTAATAATAAAAAATGTACAAAATTAAATTCAGTAGTGCAAATATAAAAAATATCATTTATTTTATAAATTATATAAATAGAAAAGTGTGTCGAGATAGATTGAGTACATATACATAAGAGTGAGAATATAGTGGACAAATATAATTAAGGATATATAACATCGTCTCTCTAGATTTTTGACATATACCGCGGAGGCGGTGGAGAGATCTCAGTAGAAGCTTACCTTAGCGCGAGACGGTGGAAAAGATATCCGTAGAAGCTTGCCTTAGGTTTAGCTATTTTTATATTGTTGAAAAATGCAAATCCATTTTCAAGAATAGCAATGAGTACGTCATGTTTGTTGCACTATTTTCTTGCCATTTCGGTGACAGCGTGGCGCCCTTTTTTATTTTAGTATTGCTTTGCCTTTTCTTTTTTTTTTTTTGAAATTACTAAATAACCCATAACAATAGGGGATACTACATAATATCTCATAATTTCTTTCCATAAAAATAATATCGTATCGTGGTGCTCCATTATCTGTAGATGCTTCTGTTGAGCTTCTAAAAAAGATGCAGTGTGCTTGCAAAGTTCATTTATTTGTTAGTGTCTCTTGAATTATAGCATCTAACAATATCTTATAGGATCTCACTTTAGTTGCAATATCTCTTGATCAATCAAGCTCTTATACCATTGATAATAAAATGAAAATCTAAATTAATTTCCTAAGTACCAAATATAAAAAAAATGTCATTTATTTTTAAAAATTATATAAAGAAGTGTGTCGAAGATAGATTGAGTACATATACATCAGAGTGAGAATATAGTGGAAAAATATAATTAAGGATATATAACATCGTCTCTCTAGATTTTTGACATATACCGCGGAGGCGGTGGAAAAATCTCCGTAGAAGCTTACCTTAGCAGACGGTGGAAAGATATCCGTAGAAGCTTATCTTAGTATCTAAGCTATTTTGATATTGATTGAAAAATGCAAATCCATTTCCAAGAATAGCTCTTGAGTACGTCATGTTTGTTGCACTATTTTTAAATTGCACTTTCGGTGTATTATTGCCCGTTATTTATTTTGTGTTGCTTTTGCATTTCTTTTGTTTTTTTGAAATTACTAAATAACCCATAACAATAGGGGATACTACATAATATCTCATAATTTTCCATAAAAATAATATCGTATCGTCGTGCTCCATTATCTGTAGCATGCATAGTTTGAGCTTCTCAAATACACTAAGTGTGGTTGCAAAATTCATCTATTAGATAGTGTCTCTTGAATTATAGCATATGACAATAACTTGTAGGATCTCATTTGAGTTGATGTATATCACGATCAATCAAACTCCGATACCATTGATAATAAAATGAAAATCTAAAATTAAATTACTAAGTACCAAATATAAAAAAATTATGTCATTTATTTTAAAAATTATATAAAAAGAAAAGAGTGTCGAGATAGATTGAGTACATATACATCAGAGTGAGAATATATTGGACAAATATAATTAAGGATATATAACATCGACCCTCTAGATTTTTGACATACCGCGGAGAGGCGTGGAAGATCTCAGTAGAAGCTTATGTGAGACGATTGGAAAGATATCCCGTAGAAGCTACCTTAGGATCTAAGCTATTTTGATATTGATTAGAAAAATGCAAATCCATTTCAAGAATAGCTTGTGAGTACGTCATGTTTGTTGCACTATTTTTTCGTGCACTTTCGGTGGCGGCATTAACTGGTTTTATTTTGTGTTGCTTTTTCTCATCATAAATGAGAATTTAAATTTTTTAAATTACTAAATAATCCATAACAATATGGGATACTATATAATATCTCATAATTTCTTTCCATAAAATAATATCGTATCGTGGTGCTCCATTGTATTGTAGATATTTCCGTTGAGCTTCTAAAAGATACGAAGTGCGCTTGCTAAATTCATTTATTTGTTAGTGTCTCTTGAATTATAGCATCTAACAATATCTTATAGGATCTCACTTTAGTTGCAATATCTGCTTGATCAATCAAGCCTTATACCATTGATAATAAAATGAAAATCTAAAATTAATTTTCTAAGTACCAAATATAAAAAAATGTCATTTATTTTAAAAATTATATAAAAAGAAAAGAGTGTCGAGATAGATTGAGTACATATACATCAGAGTGAGAATATAGTGGACAAATATAATTAAGGATATAACTTATCGTCTCTCTAGATTTTTGACATATACCGCGGAGGCGGTGGAAAGATCTCAGTAGAAGCTTACCTTAGCGAGCGGTGGAAAGATATCGTCAGAAGCTTAGAATTTAAGCTATTTTGATATTGATTGAAAAATTCAAATCCATTTCCAAGAATAGCTTGTGAGTACTCATGTTTGTTGCGCTATTTTCGTGCCATTTCGGTGGCAGCATTGCTGCCGTTTTATTTTTTGTATTGCTTTGCATTTTCTTTTGCTTTTTTTTTAAATTACTAAATAACCCATAACAATATGGGATACTACATAATATCTCATAATTTCTTGCAATAAAAATAATATCGTATCGTCGTAGCCATTATCTGTAGATGCTTCCGTTGAGCTTCTCAAAGCTACTAAGTGTGCTTGCAAAATTTATGTATTAGTTAGTGTCTCTTGAATTATAGCATATGACAATAGCTTATAGGATCTCATTTGAGGTGATGTATCTTCTGATCAATCAAGCTCGATACCATTGATAATAAAATGAAAATCTAAAATTAAATTACTAAGTACCAAATATAAAAAAATTATGTCATTTATTTTAAAAATTATATAAAAAGAAAATAGTGTCGAGATAGATTGAGTACATAAACATCAGAGTGAGAATATAGTGGACAAATATAATTAAGGATATATAACATCGTCCTTCTAGATTTTTGACATATACCGCGGAGGCGGTGGAAAGATCTCCGTAGAAGCTTACCTTAGCAGACGGTGGAAAGATATCCGTAGAAGCTTACCTTAGGATCTAAGCTATTTTGATATTGATTGAAAAATGCAAATCCATTTCCAAGAATAGCTTGTAAGTACGTCATGTTTGTTGCACTATTTTCGTGCACTTTCGGTGGCGGCTTATTCTTTGCCGTTTTTATTTTTGTGTTGCCTTGCATTTCTTTTGTTTTTTTTTGAAATTACTAAATAACCCATAACAATAGGGGATACTACATAATATCTCATAATTTCTTTCCATAAAAATAATATCGTATCGTCGTGCTCCATTATCTATAGATGCTTCCGTTGAGCTTCTCAGCTACTAAGTGTTAACTGCAAAATTCATCTATTAGTTAGTGTCTCTTGAATTATAGCATATGACAATAGCTTGTAGGATCTCATTTGAGTTGATGTATCTCTACGATCAATCAACCGCTTATACCATTGATAGTAAAATGAAAATCTAAAATTAAATTACTAAGTACCAAATATAAAAATATTTTTAAAAGAATATTTAGAAATTGAAGAATTATATAAAAAGAAAGAGTGTCGGGAATAGATTGAGTACACATATACATCAGAGTGAGAATATAGTGGACAAATATAATTAAGGATATATAACATCGTCCTTCTAGATTTTTGACATATACCGCGCAGGCGGTGGAAGATCTCAGAAGTAGAAGCTTATCTTAGCGAGACGGTGGAAAGATATCCCAGTAAACTTACCTTAGGATCTAAGCTATTTTTATATTGATTGAAAAATGCAAATCTATTTCCAAGAATAGCTTGTGAGTACGTCATGTTTGTTGCGCTATTTTCGTGCCATTTCGGTGGCAGCATTCTTTGCCGTTCTTATTTTGTATTGCTTTGCATTTTCTTTTGCTTTTTTTTTGAAATTACTAAATAACCCACAACAATATGGGATTCTACATAATATCTCATAATTTCTTTTCATAAAAAATAATATCGTATCGTCGTGCTCCATTATCTGTAGCATGCTTAGTTGAGCTTCTAAAAGATACGAAGTGTGCTTGCAAAATTCATTTATTAGTAAGTGTCTCATGAATTATAGAATCTAACAATAGCTTATAGGATCTCACTTTTGTTGCAATATCTCCTGATCAATCAACCTCTAATACTATTGATAGTAAAATGAAAATCTAAAATGAAATTACCCAGTACCAAATATAAAAAAATGTCATTTATTTTATAAATTATATAAATAGAAAAGAGTCGAGATAGATTGGTACATATACATCGAGTGAGAATAATTAGTTAAAATATAATTATGGATATATAACATCGTCTCTCTAGATTTTTGACATATACGGCGGAGGCGGTGGAAAGATCTCAGGCAAGCTTACCTTAGCGAGACGGTGGAAAGATATCCGTAGAAGCTTACCGTAGGATTTAAGCTATTTTTATATTGATTGAAAAATGCAAATCCATTTCCAAGAATAGCTTGTGAGTACGTCATGTTTGTTGCACTATTTTTCTTGATTTCGGTGCGACACATTGCTTTACCGTTTTTATTTTTAGTATTGCTTTGCCTTTTCTTTTCTTTTTTTTGAAAATTATTGTATTTTATAATTTTTGTATTATATTTTAATATATCATAATTTCTTTCCATAAAAAATAATATCGTATCGTCGTGCTCCATTATCGAAGTAGATGCTTCAGTTGAGCTTCTCAAAGCTACTAAGTGTGCTTGTAAAATTCATCTATTAGTTAGTGTCTCTTGAATTATAGCATATGACATGCTTGTAGGATCTCATTTGAGGATTGATATCTCTTTGATCAATCAACCTCTTATACCATTGATAGTAAAATGAAAATCTAAAATTAAATTACTAAGTACCAAATATAAAAAGATTATGTCATTTATTTTAAAAATTATATAAAAAGAAAAGAGTGTCGAGATAGATTGAGTACATATACATCAAAGTGAGAATATATTGGACAAATATAATTAAGGATATATAACATCGTCCCTCTAGATTTTTGACATATACCGCGGAGGCGGTGGAAAGATCTCCGTAGAAGCTTACCTTAGCCGAACGGTGGAAAGATATCCGTAGAAGCTTACCTTACGATCTAAGCTATTTTGATATTGATTGAAAAATGCAAATCCATTTCCAAGAATAGCTTGTGAGTACGTCATGTTTGTTGCACTATTTTCGTGCACTTTCGGTGGCAGCATTGCTGCCGTTTTTATTTTTGTGTTGCTTTGCATTTCTTTTGTTTTTTTTTGAAATTACTAAATAACCCATAACAATAGGGGATACTACATAATATCTCATAATTTCTTTCCATAAAAATAATATCGTATCGTCGTGCTCCATTATCTGTAGATGCTTCCGTTGAGCTTCTCAAAGCTACTAAGTGTGCTTGCAAAATTCATCTATTAGTTAGGATCTCTTGAATTATAGCATATGACAATAGCTTATAGGATCTTGCGAGTTGATGTATCTCACGATCAATCAAATTCTGATACCATTGATAATAAAATGAAAATCTAAAATGAAATTACTAAGTACCAAATATAAAAATATTATGTCATTTTATTTTAAAAATTATATAAAAATAAAGAGTGTCGAGATAGATTGAGTACACATATACGTAGTGAGAATATATTGGACAAATATAATTAAGGATATATAACATCGTCCTTCTAGATTTTTGACATATACCGCGGAGGCGGTGGAAAGATCTCCGTAGAAGCTTACCTTAGCAGATGGTGGAAAGATATCCGTAGAAGCTTATCTTAGTATCTAAGCTATTTTGATATTGATTGAAAAATGCAAATCCATTTCCAAGAATAGCTTGTGAGTACGTCATGTTTGTGGCACTATTTTCGTGCACTTTCGGTGGCAGCATTGCTGCCGTTTTTATTTTTGTCTTGCTTTGCATTTATTTTTTTTTTTTTGAAATTACTAAATAACCCATAACAATATGGGATGCTACATAATATCTCATAATTTATTGCCATAAAATAACATCCGTATCGTGGGTGCTCCATTATACGCCCAGATGCTTCCGTTGAGCTTCTCAAAGCTACTAAGTGTGCTTGCAAAATTCATCTATTAGTTAGGGTCTCTTGAATTATAGCATATGACAATAGCTTATAGGATCTTACTTGAGTTGATGTATCTCACGATCAATCAAATTACGATACCATTGATAATAAAATAAAAATCTAAAATTAAATTACTAAGTACCAAATATAAAATTATGTCATTTATTTTTAAAAAGTATATAAAAAATAAGTATCGAATAGATTGAGTACATATACATCAGAGTGAGAATATATTGGACAAATATAATTAAGGATATAACATCGTCCCTCTAGATTTTGACATATACGTAGGTGGAATGATCTCAGCCGAAGCTTTCCTTAGCAGACGGTGGAAAGATATCCGTGAAGCTTATCTTAGTATCTAAGCTATTTTGATATTGATTGAAAATGCAAATCCATTTTCAAGAATAGCTTGTAAGTACGTCATGTTTGTTTGCACTATTTTTCGTGCACTTTCGGTGCGGCTTATTCTTTGCCGTTTTATTTTGTGTTGCTTTGCATTTCTTTTGTTTTTTTTTTGAAATTACTAAATAACCCATAACAATAGGGGATACTACATAATATCTCATAATTTCTTTCCATAAAAAATAATATCGTATCGTGGGTGCTCCATTATGCGAGATGCTGGTTGACTTCTCAAAGCTACTGCATGTGCTTGTAAAATTCATCTATTAGTTAGTGTCTCTTGAATTATAGCATATGACAATAACTTGTAGGATCTCATTTGAGTTGATGTATCTCCTTTGATCAATCAGCCTCTTATACCATTGATAGTAAAATGAGAAAATCTAAAATTAAATTACTAAGTACCAAATATAAAAAAGATTTATGTCATTTATTTAAAAAATTATATAAAAAGAAAAGAGTGTCGAGATAGATTGAGTACATATACATCAGAGTGAGAATATATTGGACAAATATAATTAAGGATATATAACATCGACCCTCTAGATTTTTGACATATACCGCGGAGGCGGTGGAAAGATCTCAGTAAGGAAAGCTTACCTTAGCCGAGCCGGTGGAAAGATATCCGTAGAAGCTTACCTTACGATCTAAGCTATTTTGATATTGATTGAAAAATGCAAATCCATTTCCAAGAATAGCTTTGAGTACGTCATGTTTGTTGCACTATTTTTCGTGCACTTTCGGTGGCAACATTCTTTGCCCGTTTTTAATTTTTGTGTTGCTGCATTTCTTTTTGTTTTTTGAAGTACTAAATAATATAGCTGTATGAGGACCACTACATAATATCTCATAATTTCTTTCCATAAAAATAATATCGTATCGTCGTGCTCCATTATCTGTAGATGCTTCCGTTGAGCTTCTCAAAGCTACTAAGTGTGCTTGTAAAATTCATCTATTAGTTAGTGTCTCTTGAATTATAGCATATGACAATAACTTGTAAGTCTCATTGAGTTGATATCTCTTTGATCAATCAACCTCTTATACCATTGATAGTAAAATGAAAATCTAAAATTAAATTACTAATTACCAAATATAAAAAGATTTGTCTTTATTTAAAAATTATATAAAAAGAAAGAGTGTCGAGATAGATTGAGTACATATACACATCGAGTGAGAATATATTGGACAAATATAATTAAGGATATATAACATCGTCCTTCTAGATTTTTGACATATACCGCGGAGGCGGTGGAAAGATCTCCGTAGAAGCTTACCATAGCAGACGGTGGAAAGATATCCCGTAGAAAGCTTGCAGGATCTAAGCTATTTTGATATTGATTGAAGAAATGCAAATCCATTTCCAAGAATAGCTTGTGATCGTCATGTTTGTTGCACTATTTTCGTGCACTTTCGGTGGCAACATTGCTGCCGTTTTATTTTTGTATTGCTTTGCATTTCTTTTTGTTTTTTTTTTTGAAGTACACTAAATAATCCATAACAATATGGGATACTACATAATATCTCATAATTTCTTTCCATAAAAATAATATCGTATCGTCGGTGCTCCATTATCGCCAGATGCTTCCGTTGAGCTTCTCAAAGCTACTAAGTGTGCTTGCAAAATTCATCTATTAGTTAGTGTCTCTTGAATTATAGCATATGACAATAACTTGTAGGATCTCATTTGAGTTGATGTATATCACGATCAATCAACCTCTTATACCATTGATAGTAAAATGAAAATCTAAAATTTAATTACTAAGTACCAAATATAAAAAAATTATGTCATTTATTTTAAAAATTATATAAAAAGAAAAGAGTGTCGAGATAGATTGAGTACATATACATCAGAGTGAGAATATATTGGACAAATATAATTAAGGATATATAACATCGTCCCTTCTAGATTTTTGACATATACGGCGGAGGCGGTGGAAAGATCTCCGTAAGAAGCTTTCCTTAGCAGACGGTGGAAAGATATCCGTAGAAGCTTACCTTAGGATCTAAGTTATTTTGATATTGATTGAAAAATGGAAATCCATTTCCAAGAATAGCTTGTGATGCGTCATGTTTGTTGCGCTATTTTCGTGCCATTTCGGTGGCAGGATTGCTGCCGTTTTTATTTTTGTATTGCTTTGCATTTTCTTTTGCTTTTTTTTTGAAATTACTAAATAACCCATAACAATATGGGATACTACATAATATCTCATAATTTATTGTCATAAAAATAATATCGTATCGTGCGTGCTCCATTATACGTAGATGCTTCCGTTGAGCTTCTCAAAGCTACTAAGTGTGCTTGCAAAATTCATCTATTAGTTATTGTCTCTTGAATTATAGCATGAAAATAACGTAGGATCTCATTTTGAGTTGATGTATCTCCCGATCAATCCAACTACGATACCATTGATAATAAAATGAAAATCTAAAATTAAATTACTAAGTACCAAATATAAAAAAATTATGTCATTTATTTTTAAAAACTATATAAAAAAGAAAAGTGACGAAATAGATTGAGTATATATACATCAGAGTGAGAATATATTGGACAAATATAATTAAGGATATATAACATCGTCCTTCTAGATTTTTGACATATACGACGGAGGCGGTGGAAAGATCTCTGCAAAGCTTACCTTGGCAAACGGTGGAAAGATATCCATTAAGAAGTTTACCTTAGGATCTAAGCTATTTTGATATCGATTGAAAAATGCAAATCCATTTGCAAGAATAGCTTGTGAGTACGTCATGTTTGTAGCACTATTTTCGTGCCATTTCGGTGGCGGCATTCTTGCCTTTTATTTTTTAGTATTGCTTTGCCTTTTCTTTTCTTTTGTTTTTTTTGAAATTACTAAATAACCCATAACAAAATTGGATACTACCTAATATCTCATAATTTCTTTCCATAAAAATAATATCGTATCGTCGTGCTCCATTATCTTTATATGCTTGCGTTGAGCTTCTAAAAGATACGAAGTGTGCTTGTAAAATTCATTTATTAGTTAGTTTCTCTTGAATTATAGCATCTAACAATAGCTTATAGAGGATCTCACTTTAGTTACAATATATCTGATCAATCAATATTATACCATTAATAATAAAATGAAAATCTAAAAAATTAAATTACTAAGTACCAAATATAAAAAAATGTCATTTTATTTTAAATATTAATTAAAGTAATAATTATTTTTGGTTTTTTAATTTTATAATTTATAAATTAGAGTGAGAATATATTGGACAAATATAGTGGGATATATAACATCGACCCTCTAGATTTTGACATATACAGCGGAGGCAGTGGAAAGATCTCCGTGAAGCTTACCGTAGCAAATGGTGGAAAAGATATCCCAGTAAAAGCCTACCTTAGGATCTAAGCTATTTTGATATTGATTGAAAAAATGCAAATCATTTCCAAGAATATAGGTTGTGAGTACGCCATGTTTGTAGCACTATTTTCGTTCCATTTCGGTGGCAGAATTGCTGCCCTTTTATTTTGTATTGCTTTGCATTTTCTTTTCTTTTTTTTGAAGTACTAAATATCCCACAACAATATGGGATTCTACATAATATCTCATAATTTCTTTTCATTAAAATAATATCGTATCGTCGTGCTCCATTATCTGTAGATGCTTCCGTTGAGCTTCTCAAAGCTACTAAGTGTGCTTGCAAAATTCATCTATTAGTTAGTGTCTCTTGAATTATAGCATATGACAATGGCTTATAGGATCTCATTTGAGTTGATGTATCTCACGATCGATCAAACTCGATACCATTGATAATAAAATGAAAATCTAAAATTAAATTACTAAGTACCAAATAAAAAAAAAAATTATGTCATTTATTTTAAAAATTATATAAAAAGAAAGAGTGACGAGTAGATTGAGTACATATACATCAGAGTAATTATATATTGGACAAATATAATTAAGTATATAACATTGTCCTTCTAGATTTTTGACATATACCGCGGAGGCGGTGGAAAGATCTCCGTAGAAGCTTAGCTTGGGGAGCGATTGGAAAGATATCCGTGAAGCTTACCTTAGGATCTAAGCTATTTTGATATTGATTGAAAAATGCCAAATCCATTTCAAGAATAGCTTGTGAGTACGTCATGTTTGTTTGCACTATTTTACGTGCACTTTCGGTGGCGAAATTCCGCCGTTTTATTTTGTGTTGCTTTTTCTCATCATAAATGAGAATTTAAATTTTTTAAATTACTAAATAACCCATAACAATATGGGATACTACATAATATCTCATAATTTCTTTCCATAAAATAATATCGTATCGTGGTGCTCCATTATGTGTAGATGCTTAGTTGAGCTTCTAAAAGATCACAGTGCGCTTGCTAAATTCATTTATTTGTTAGTGTCTCTTGAATTATAGCATCTAACAATATCTTATAGGATCTCACTTTGGTGCAATATCTCTTGATCAATCAAGCTCTTATACCATTGATAATAAAATGATAATCTAAAATTAATTTTCTAAGTACCAAATATAAAAAAATGTCATTTATTTTAAAAATTATATAAAAAAGAAAGAGTGTCGAGATAGATTGAGTACATATACATCAGAGTGAGAATATAGTGGACAAATATAATTAAGGATATATAACATCGACCCTCTAGATTTTGACATATCTGGAGCGGTGGAAAGATCTCCGTAGAAGCTTACCTTAGCAGACGGTGGAAAGATATCCGTAGAAGCTTACCTTAGAATCTAAGCTATTTTGATATTGATTGAAAAATTCAAATCCATTTCCAAGAATAGCTTGTGAGTACTCATGTTTGTTGCGCTATTTTCGTGCCATTTCGGTGGCAGCATTCTTGCCGTTTTATTTTGTATTGCTTTGCATTTTCTTTTGCTTTTTTTTTTAAATTACTAAATAACCCATAACAATATGGGATACTACATAATATCTCATAATTTCTTGCAATAAAAATAATATCGTATCGTGAATTGCTCCATTATCACGTAGATGCTTTAGTTGAGCTTCTCAAAGCTACTAAGTGTGCTTGCAAAAATTTATGTATTGATTAGTGTCTCTTGAGTTATAGCATATGACAATAGCTTATAGGATCTCATTTGAGGTGATGTATCTTCTGATCCCAATCCAAACTCGATACCATTGATAATAAAATGAAAATCTAAAATTAAATTACTAAGTACCAAATATAAAAAATTATGTCATTTATTTTAAAAATTATATAAAAAAGAAAATAGTGTCAGAGATAGATTAGTACATAAACATCAGAGTGAGAATATAGTGGACAAATATAATTAATGATATATAACATCGTCCCTTCTAGATTTTTGACATATACCGCGGAGGCGGTGGAAGGATCTCGTGAAGCTTACCTTAGCGAGCAGGTGGAAAGATATCCGTAGAAGCTTACCTTAGGATCTAAGCTATTTTTATATTGATTGAAAAATGCAAATCCATTTCCAATAATAGCTTGTGAGTACGTCATGTTGTTGCACTATTTTCGTGCACTTTCGGTGGCAGCATTCTTGCCGTTTTTATTTTGTGTTGCCTTGCATTTCTTTTGTTTTTTTTTGAAATTACTAAATAACCCATAACAAAATAGGATACTACATAATATCTCATAATTTCTTTCCATAAAAATAATATCGTATCGTCGTGCTCCATTATCTATAGATGCTTCAGTTGAGCTTCTCAAAGCTACTAAGTGTGCTTACAAAATTCATCTATTAGTTAGTGTCTCTTGAATTATATATATGACAATAACTTGTAGGATCTCATTTGAGTTGATGTATCTCTGATCAATCAACCGCTTATACCATTGATAGTAAAATGAAAATCTAAAATTAAATTACTAAGTACCAAATATAAAAAATTTATGAAGTTTAATTATCATTTATTTTAAAATTATATAAAAAGAAAAGGGTAATGAGATAGATTGGTACATATACATCAGTGAGAATATATTGGACAAATATAATTAAGGATATATAACATCGTCCCTTCTAGATTTTTGACATATACCGCGGAGGCGGTGGAAAGATACTCCGTAGAAGCTTATCTTAGCCGAGCGGTGGAAAGATATCCGTAGAAGCTTACCTTAGGATCTAAATGACACATATTGATTGAAAAATGCAAATCTATTTCCAAGAATAGCTTGTGAGTACGTCATGTTTGTTGCGCTATTTTCGTGCCATTTCGGTGGCAGCATTGCGCCGTTCTTATTTTGTATTGCTTTGCATTTTCTTTTTCCTTTTTTTGAAATTACTAAATAACCCACAACAATATGGGATTCTACATAATATCTCATAATTTCTTTTCATAAAAAAAATAATAATATCGTATGCGTCGTGCTCCATTATCGTAGATGCTTGGATTTGAGCTTCTAAAGATACGAAGTGTGCTTGCAAAATTCGTTTATTAGTAAGTGTCTCATGAATTATAGAATCTAACAATAGCTTATAGGATCTCACTTTTGTTGCAATATCTCAGATCAATCAACCTCTAATACCATTGATAGTAAAATGAAAATCTAAAATGAAATTACTAAGTACCAAATATAAAAAAATGTCATTTATTTTATAAATTATATAAATAGAAAAGAGAGTCGAGATAGATTGAGTACATATACATCGGAGTGAGAGTATAGTGGACAAATATAATTAAGGATATATAACATCGTCTCTCTAGATTTTTGACATATACCGCGGAGGCGGTGGAGAGATCTCAGTAGAAGCTTACCTTAACGAGACGGTGGAAAGATATCCGTAGAAGCTTGCAGCGGATTTAAGCTATTTTTATATTGATTGAAAAATGCAAATCCATTTCAGGAAAATAGCTTGTGAGTACGTCATGTTTGTTGCACTATTTTCTTGCCATTTCGGTGGCAGCATTCTTGCCGTTTTTATTTTTAGTATTGCTTTGCCTTTTCTTTTCTTTTGAAATTACTAAATAACCCATAACAATATGGGATACTACATAATATCTCATAATTTCTTTCCATTAAAATAATATCGTATCGTGGTGCTCCATTATACGGCAGATGCTTCCGTTGAGCTTCTAAAGATACGAAGTGTGCTTACCAAAATTCATTTATTTGTTAGTGTCTCTTGAATTATAGCATCTAACAATATCTTATAGGATCTCACTTTAGTTGCAATATCTCTTGATCAATCAAGCTCTTATACCATTGATAATAAAATGAAAATCTAAAATTAATTTTCTAAGTACCAAATATAAAAAAATGTCATTTATTTTAAAAATTATATAAAAAGAAAAGAGTGTCGAGATAGATTGAGTACATATACATCAGAGTGAGAATATAATGGAAAAATATAATTAAGGATGTATAACATCGTCTCTCTAGATTTTTGACATATACCGCGGAGGCGGTGGAAAGATCTCCGTAGAAGCTTACCTTAGCGAGACGGTGAACGATATCCGTAGAAGCTTACCTTAGGATCTAAGCTATTTTGATATTGGTTGAAAAATACAAATCCATTTCCAAGAATAGCTTGTGAGTACTCATGTTTGTTGCGCTATTTTCGTGCCATTTCGGTGGCAGCATTGCTGCCGTTTTTATTTTTAATATTCCTTTGCATTTTCTTTTGCTTTTTTTTTGAAATTACTAAATAACCCATAACAATATGGGATACTACATAATATCTCATAATTTCTTGCCATAAAAATAATATCGTATCGTCGTGCTCCATTATCTGTAGATGCTTCCGTTGAGCTTCTCAAAGCTACTAAGTGTGCTTGCAAAATTCATCTATTAGTTAGTGTCTCTTGAATTATAGCATATGACAATAGCTTATAGGATCTTACTTGAGTTGATGTATCTCCTGATCAATCAAACTCTGATACCATTGGTAATAAAATGAAAATCTAAAATTAAATTACTAAGTACCAAATATAAAAAAATTATGTCATTTATTTTAAAAATTATATAAAAAGAAAAGAGTGACGAAATAGATTAGTACATATACATCGAGTAATTATATATTGGACAAATATAATTAAGTATATAACATCGTCCCCCTAGATTTTTGACATATACCGCGGAGGCGGTGGAAAGATCTCCGTAGAAGCTTTCCTTAGCAGACGGTGGAAAGATATCCGTGAAAGCTTACCTTAGGATCTAAGCTATTTGATATTGATTGAAAAATGCAAATCCATTTCCAAGAGCCAGCTTGTATGAGTACGTCATGTTTGTTGCACTATTTTCGTGCCATTTCGGTGGCAGCATTGCTGCCGTTTTATTTTGTATTGCTTTGCATTTCTTTTGTTTTTTTTTTAAATTACTAAATAACCTATAACAATATGGGATACTACATAATATCTCATCATTTCTTTCCATAAAAATAATATCGTAATCGTCAGTGTCCATTATACGTAGATGCTTAGTTGAGCTTCACAAAGCTACTAAGTGTGCTTGCAAAATTCATCTATTAGTTAGTGTCTCTTGAATTATAGCATATGACAATAACTTGTAGGATCTCATTTGAGATGATGTATCTCACGATCAATCAAACTACGATACCATTGATAATAAAATGAAAATCTAAAATTAAATTACTAAAGTACCAAAATATAAAAAAATTATGTCATTTTATTTTAAAAATTATATAAAAAGAAAGAAGATGTCGAGATAGATTGAGTACATATACATCAGGTGAGAATATATTGGACAAATATAATTAAGGATATATAACATCGTCCTTCTAGATTTTTGACATATACCGCGGAGGCGGTGGAAAGATCTCCGTAGAAGCTTACCTTAGCGAGACGGTGGAAAGATATCCGTAGAAACACCTTACGATCCTAGCTATTTTGATATTGATTGAAAAATGCAAATCCATTTCCAAGAATAGCTTGTGAGTACGTCATGTTTGTTGCACTATTTTCCGTGCACTTTCGGTGGCAGCATTGCTGCCGTTTTATTTTGTGTTGCTTTGCATTTCTTTTGTTTTTTTTGAAATTACTAAATAACCCATAACAATAGGGGATACTACATAATATCTCATAATTTCTTTCCATAAAAATATGCTCGTGTCATTCGTGCTCCATTATCGTGGAGTACTTCCGTTGAGCTTCTCAAAGCTACTAAGTGTGCTTGTAAAATTCATCTATTAGTTAGTGTCTCTTGAATTATAGCATATGACAATAACTTGTAGGATCTCATTTGAGTTGATGTATCTCTGATCAATCAACCTCTTATACCATTGATAGTAAAATGAAAATCTAAATTAAATTACTAAGTACCAAATATAAAAATATTTTTAAAAGAATATTTAGAAATTGAAGAATTATATAAAAAGAAAGAGTGTCGAGATAGATTGAGTACATACACATCAGAGTGAGAATATATTGGACAAATATAATTAAGGGATATATAACCGTCCCTCTAGATTTTGACACCTGCGCGGAGCGGTGAAAGATCTCCGTAGAAGCTTACCTTAGCGAGATGGTGGAAGATATCCGTAGAAGCTTATCTTAGTATCTAAGCTATTTTGATATTGATTGAAAAATGCAAATCATTTCCAAGAATAGCTTGTGAGTACGTCATGTTTGTGGCACTATTTTTCGTGCACTTTCGGTGTGACCTTCTTGCCGTTTTATTTTGTCTTGCTTTGCATTTATTTTGTTTTTGAAGTACTAAATAACCCATAACAATATGGGATACTACATAATATCTCATAATTTCTTTCCATAAAATAATATCGTATCGTGGGGTGCTCCATTATACGTAGATGCTTCCGTTGAGCTTCTCAAAGCTACTATGTGTGGTTGTAAAATTCATCTATTAGTTAGTGTCTCTTGAATTATAGCATATGACAATAACTTGTAGGATCTCATTTGAGTTGATGTATCTCACGATCCAATCAACCTCTTATACCATTGATAGTAAAATGAAAATCTAAAATTAAATTACTAAGTACCAAATATAAAAAAAATAAAAAAAATAAAAAAAATAAAATATTTTTAAAGTAATAATTATTTTTGGTTTTTTAATTTTATAATTTATAAATTAGAGTGAGAATATATTGGACAAATATAATTAAGGATATATAACATCGTCCCTTCTAGATTTTTGACATATACCGCGGAGGCGGTGGAAAGATCTCAGTAAACTTACCTTAGCGAGACGGTGGAAAGATATCGTGAAGCTTACATACAGTCTAAGCTATTTTGATGACCCAGTTGAAAAATGCAAATCCATTTCCAAGAATAGCTTGTGAGTGCATCATGTTGTTGCACTATTTTCGTGCACTTTCGGTGGCAGCATTGCTGCCGTTTTTATTTTTGTGTTGCTTTGCATTTCTTTTGTTTTTTTTTTGAAATTACTAAATAACCCATAACAATAGGGGATACTACATAATATCTCATAATTTCTTTCCATAAAAATAATATCGTATCGTCGTGCTCCATTATCTGTAGATGCTTCCGTTGAGCTTCTCAAAGCTACTAAGTGTGCTTGCAAAATTCATCTATTAGTTAGGATCTCTTGAATTATAGCATATGACAATAGCTTATAGGATCTTACTTGAGTTGATGTATCTCTGATCAATCAAGTGCGATACCATTGATAATAAAATGAAAATCTAAAATTAAATTACTAAGTACCAAATATAAAAGGTATGTCATTTATTTAAAAAATTATATAAAAAAAGAAAAAAGAGTGTGAGATAGATTGAGTACATATACCATGAGTGAGAATATATTGGACAAATATAATTAAGGATATATAACATCGTCCCTCTAGATTTTTGACATATACCGCGGAGGCGGTGGAATGATCTCCGTAGAAGCTTACCTTAGCGAGATGGTGGAAAGATATCCGTAGAAACATCTTAGTATCTAAGCTATTTTGATATTGATTGAAAAATGCAAATCCATTTCCAAGAATAGCTTGTGAGTACGTCATGTTTGTGGCACTATTTTCGTGCACTTTCGGTGCGTGACATTGCTTGCCCGTTTTTATTTTGTCTTGCTTTGCATTTATTTTTTTTTTTTTGAAATTACTAAATAACCCATAACAATATGGGATACTACATAATATCTCATAATTTATTGCCATAAAAATAATATCGTATCGTCGTGCTCCATTATCTTACAGATGCTTCCGTTGAGCTTCTCAAAGCTACTAAGTGTGCTTGCAAAATTCATCACAATGAATTTAGGGTCTCTTGAATTATAGCATATGACAATAGCTTGGATCTTACTTGAGTTGATGTATCTCACGATCAATCAATTCGATACCGTTGATAATAAAATGAAAATCTAAAATTAAATACTAAGTACCAAATATAAAAAAAAATTATGTCATTTATTTTAAAAATTATATAAAAAAGAAAGAGTGTGAATAGATTGAGTACATATACATCAGCGTGAGAATATATTGGACAAATATAATTAAGGATATATAACATCGTCCCTCTAGATTTTTGACATATACCGCGTAGGTGGTGGAATGATCTCCGTAGAAGCTTACCTTAGCGGAACGGGTGAAAGATATCCGTGAAGCTTATCTTAGTATCTAAGCTATTTTGATATTGATTGAAAAATGCAAATCCATTTCCAAAGAATAGCTTGTAAATGCGTCATGTTTGTTGCACTATTTTCGTGCCTTCGGTGTTTAACATTGCTGCCGTTTTATTTTTGTGTTGCTTTGCATTTCTTTTGTTTTTTGAAGTGATACTAAATAACCCATAACAATAGGGGATACTACATAATATCTCATAATTTCTTTCCATAAAAATAATATCGATAATAAGTCGTGCTCCATTATGTAGATGCTTCCGTTGAGCTTCTCAAAGCTACTAAGTGTGCTTGTAAAATTCATCTATTAGTTAGTGTCTCTTGAATTATAGCATATGACAATAACTTGTAGGATCTCATTTGAGTTGATGTATCTCTTTGATCAATCAACCTCATACCATTGATAGTAAAATGAAAATCTAAATTAAAATTACTAAGTACCAAATATAAAAAGATTATGTCATTTATTTAAAAAATTATATAAAAAGAAAAGAGTGTCGAGATAGATTGAGTACATATACATCAGAGTGAGAATATATTGGACAAATATAATTAAGGATATATAACATCGTCCCTTCTAGATTTTTGACATATACCGTGGAGGCGGTGGAAAGATCTCCGTGAAGCTTACCTTAGCAGACCGGTGGAAAGATTATCCGTAGAAGCTTACCTTCCCGATCCTAAGCTATTTTGATATTGATTGAAAAATGCAAATCCATTTCCAAGAATAGCTTGTGAAGTAAAACCATGTTTGTTGCACTATTTTCGTGCACTTTCGGTGGCAGTATTCTTTGTAGTTTTTATTTTTGTGTTGCTTTGCATTTCTTTTGTTTTTTTGAGATTACTAAATAACTTATAACAATAGGGGATACTACATAATATCTCATAATTTCTTTCCATAAAAATAATATCGTATCGTCGTGCTCCATTATCTTTATATGCTTAGTTGAGCTTCTCAAAGCTACTAAGTGTGCTTGTAAAATTCATCTATTAGTTAGTGTCTCTTGAATTATAGCATATGACAATAACTTGTAGGATCTCATTTGAGTTGATGTATCTCTGATCAATCAACCTCTTATACCATTGATAGTAAAAAATGAAAATCTAAATTAAATTACTAAGTACCAAATATAAAAAGATTATGTCTTTATTTAAAAATTATATAAAAAAGAAAAGAGTGTCGAGATAGATTGAGTACATATACATCAGAGTGAGAATATATTGGACAAATATAATTAAGGATATATAACATCGACCCTCTAGATTTTTGACCTTATACCGCGGAGCGGTGGAAAGATCTCCGTAGAAGCTTACCATCTTGAGACGGTGGAAAGATATCCGTAGAAGCTTACCTTAGGATCTAAGCTATTTTGATATTGATTGAAAAATGCAAATCCATTTCCAAGAATAGCTTGTGAGTACGTCATGTTTTGTTGCACTATTTTCGACACTTCGGTGCGACATTGCTTGCCGTTTTATTTTGTATTGCTTTGCATTTCTTTTGTTTTTTGAAATTACTAAATAACCCATAACAATATGGGATACTACCTAATATCTCATAATTTCTTTCCATAAAAATAATATCGTGTCATTAAATTGCTCCATTATCTGTAGATGCTTCGTTGAACTTCTCAAAGCTACTAAGTGTGCTTACCCAAAATTCATCTATTAGTTAGTGTCTCTTGAATTATAGCATATGACAATAACTTGTAGGATCTCATTTGAGTTGATGTATATCCTGATCAATCAACCTCTTATACCATTGATAGTAAAATGAAAATCTAAAATTTAATTACTAAGTACCAAATATAAAAAAATTATGTCATTTATTTTAAAAAAAATATATAAAAAAGAAAAAGAGTGTCGAGATAGATTGAGTACATATACATCAGAGTGAGAATATATTGGACAAATATAATTAATGATATATAACATCGTCCCTTCTAGATTTTTGACATATACGGCGGAGGCGGTGGAAAGATCTCAATGAAAGCTTACCGTAGCAAACGGTGGAAAGATATCCGTAAAAAGCCTACCTTAGGATCTAAGCTATTTTGATATTGATTGAAAAATGCAAATCCATTTCCAAGAATAGCTTGTGAGTACGTCATGTTTGTTGCACTATTTTCGTTGCACTTTACGTTGTGGCACATTGCTGCCGTTTTTTATTTTGTGTTGCCTTGCATTTCTTTTGTTTTGAAATTACTAAATAACCCATAACAATAGGGGATACTACATAATATCTCATAATTTCTTTCCATAAAAAATAATATCATTAATAAATGGAGTGCTCCATTATCACCGTAGATGCTTCCGTTGAGCTTCTCAAAGCTACTAAGTGTGCTTGCAAAATTCATCTATTAGTTAGTGTCTCTTGAATTATAGCATATGACAATAACTTGTAGGATCTCATTTGAGTTGATGTATCTCTGGGCGTCAATCCAACCTCTTATACCATTGATAGTAAAATGAAAATCTAAATTAAATTACTAAGTAACAAATATAAAAAAATTAAAAAAATTAAAAAAATTAAAAATATTTTTAAAGTAATAATTATTTTTGGTTTTTTAATTTTATAATTTATAAATTAGAGTGAGAATATACTGGACAAATATAATTAAGGATATATAACATCGTCCTTCTAGATTTTTGACATATACCGCGGAGGCGGTGGAAAGATCTCCGTAGAAGCTTACCTTAGCAGACGACGGTGGAAAGATATCCGTAAAGAAGCTTACCTTAGGATCTAAGTTATTTTGATATTGATTGAAAAATGAAATCCATTTCAAGAATAGCTTGTGATCGTCATGTTTGTTGCGCTATTTTCGTGCCATTTCGGTGGCGGGATTCTTGCCGTTTTATTTTGTATTGCTTTGCATTTTCTTTTGCTTTTTTTTTGAAATTACTAAATAACCCATAACAATATGGGATACTACATAATATCTCATAATTTATTGTCATAAAAATAATATCGTATCGTCGTGCTCCATTATGCACCAGATGCTTAGTTGAGCTTCTCAAAGCTACTAAGTGTGCTTGCAAAATTCATCTATTAGTTAGTGTCTCTTGAATTATAGCATATGAAAATAACTTGTAGGATCTCATTTGATTTGATGTATCTCCTGATCAATCCAACTACGATACCATTGATAATAAAATGAAAATCTAAAATTAAATTACTAAGTACCAAATATAAAAAAATTATGTCATTTATTTTAAAAACTATATAAAAAAGAAAAAGTGACGAAATAGATTGAGTATATATACATCAGAGTGAGAATATATTGGACAAATATAATTAAGGATATATAACATTGTCTCTCTAGATTTTTTTGACATATACGGCGAGGCGGTGGAAAGATCTGCAGCAGAAGCTTACCTTAGCAAACGGTGGAAAGATATCCGTAGAAGTTTACCTTAGGATCTAAGCTATTTTGATATCGATTGAAAAATGCAAATCCATTTGCAGGAAATAGCTTGTGAGTACATCATGTTTGTAGCACTATTTTACGTGCCATTCGGTGGCGCTTATTCTTGCCCTTTTATTTTAGTATTGCTTTGCCTTTTCTTTTTCTTTTGTTTTTTTTTGAAGTACTAAATAACCCATAACAAAGTGGATACTACCTAATATCTCATAATTTCTTTCCATAAAATAATATCGTATCGTCGTGCTCCATTATCGTAGATGCTTGGTTCTGAGCTTCTAAAAGATACGAAGTGTGTATAAAGTCATTTATTAGTTAGTTTCTCTTGAATTATAGCATCTAACAATAGCTTATAGGATCTCACTTTAGTTACAATATATCCTGATCAATCAAGCTCTTATACCATTAATAATAAAATGAAAATCTAAAATTAAATTACTAAGTACCAAATATAAAAAAATGTCATTTATTTTAAATATTATATAAAAAGAAAATAGTGTCGAGATAGATAGAGTACATATACATCAGAGTGAGAATATATTGGACAAATATAATTAAGGATATATAACATCGACCCTCTAGATTTTTGACATATACGGCGGAGGCGGTGGAAAGATCTCCGTAGAAGCTTACCGTAGCAAATGGTGGAAAGATATCCGTAGAAGCCTACCTTAGGATCTAAGCTATTTTGATATTGATTGAAAAATGCAAATCCATTTCCAAGAATAGGTTGTGAGTACGCCATGTTTGTAGCACTATTTTCGTTCCATTTCGGTGGCAGAATTGCTGCCCTTTTTATTTTTGTATTGCTTTGCATTTTCTTTTCTTTTTTTTTTGAAATTACTAAATATCCCACAACAATATGGGATTCTACATAATATCTCATAATTTCTTTCCATAAAAATAATATCGTATCGTCGTGCTCCATTATCTTTATATGCTTGCGTTGAGCTTCTCAAAGCTACTAAGTATTGCTTGTAAAATTCATCTATTAGTTAGTGTCTCTTGAATTATAGCATATGACAATAACTTGTAGGATCTCATTTGAGTTGATGTATCTCTTTGATCAATCAACCTCTTATACCATTGATAGTAAAATGAAAATCTAAAATTAAATTACTAAGTACCAAATATAAAAAGATTATGTCATTTATTTTAAAAATTATATAAAAAGAAAAGAGTGTCGAGATAGATTGAGTACATATACATCAGAGTGAGAATATATTGGACAAATATAATTAAGGATATATAACATCGACCCTCTAGATTTTTGACATATACCGCGGAGGCGGTGGAAAGATCATTAAGAAACTTACCATAGCGAACGGTGGAAAGATATCCTTCAAAGCTTACCTTAGGATCTAAGCTATTTTGATGACGGTGGAAAGATATCCGTAGAAGCTTACCTTAGGATCTAAGCTATTTTGATATTGATTGAAAAATGCAAATCCATTTCCAAGAATAGCTTGTGAGTACATCATGTTTGTTGCACTATTTTCGTGCACTTTCGGTGGCAGCATTGCTGCCGTTTTTATTTTTGTATTGCTTTGCATTTCCTTTGTTTTTTTTTGAAATTACTAAATAACCCATAACAATATGGGATACTACATAATATCTCATAATTTCTTTCCATAAAAATAATATCGTATCGTCGTGC
>JACEIK010000223.1:305536-341773 GCA_018107945.1 Datura stramonium | reverse complement strand
GTACATATTTAGTGAATCTTTTAATATAGACATAGAGTTTAAACTAAATCTACTGAATTCAACCAAACCCGTGCATTGAATTTTAGCTCTGCCCCAGAACATATGTAAACAAATGGTGATTTAAGAATCTGTACTAGTGTTTTCCCAACTTTGGGCATAAATTTTATTTATATATTTCTTTCCACTAAAAATAGGTACAATAGAATTTATAATGAGGCTAAAAGAACATTAGTATTGATTTGATTTAGTATATAGTTGTAATAGAATGAGATAGGTAAAACAATAATAAATCAAGTGAAATATAATTAAAGAAGAAACAGTATTGCCTGAATCCAGAATTGTCCTTGATGAAGATGAATTCAAATCAATTTGTTGATAATAGTAATACAGATTCTTATGATGAAGATAGTAAATATATATTTCTTGAGTATTGGATATCCCTTTTACATGAATATTCTTCTCCTTTTATAAGGATGAAATTCTTAGGCGTAAATGCTGCAAATAATTCTCTCTTAAATTACATTAGGTGATAATTAAGTGACACTTAATTGTAAAAGCATAGTAGTTGACGTTGTCTTCGAAATAACTCTGTAACAGCATATGCCCTCGAGGAAAGGCTTAAATGTTTCCTTCAGAATTTTGACTATGTCATGTTTGTCCTTTCACATATCTTTTCCTAATTTGACCACGTGCTATGCTTATTTCTACCATATACAGATAGTCTTCATACTTTTTGGTTAAAAAACTTTTATTTGTTCAGTGAGTGTTAATGTTTCTTTCTATTTTTCAGTGTAATGAAACATTCCTTTCTCCCGAAGGAAGCAAAATATTTGTTTTTTCCATACCCTAATGATCATCTCTCAAATCCACTCCAATCCTTGAAAGTATAAATGGTCGATGAAAATATAATACCCAACTGGAGTTGGGGTCGAATACATAGAGACTTTGGTAGACCCAAACTATCGAGCACTTGTCAATTTAGATTTAAGAGTCTAGAGCCTATTCGAATTAGAGTTAGGAGATATATAGTTGTAACTAAAGAATGTAAATTGCTTGATATTGTAATCAAATGATAAAAATTACAAGGGAAGTCACCCAAATTTTGGATTGATCTCCCTAAATCACTCAATATAGGCAAATTGAGAATGGACTATTATTGAACATGTAAGCAATCACTTAGGAAACCAATGAGTATCTTTCAATAGCACCAACGGTGTAAATCTACCTCAATTTTATCAAATTGAAGATAACTCCCTTCTATCCAATTGCATCTTGCCAATTGAAATTCAACCTATGTCTAAGTGAATCCATTAAACAAGGGTTAGAGCCTTGAGTTATTGTTGATTGATGCTAACCCAACCTATATTTTCTCTTTCAACCACAATAAAGGTAATTGGGAAGGATTAAATGACTTTCATCATCCATCACAATTTACAAACCACAAATCAATCAAATGATTTTAAGCTGATAATCAATTTTACCCGATTGAGATTATTAGGGTTCACAACTCTAGATCTGGGCTTAGCTACCCATAACAAGAAGAAGAGAATAAAATAATTAATTGGAAATTCTTACCAATGAAATTAAAATTTGGAGAAGAAAGCTTGAACTGATGAATTTAAATATTCAAATTACTAGATAGATCTACTTTCTATGCTATCAACTATGAACTACTCTACTTCTCTATGGGATATCGTTTTTCTCTTCAATACATTTAGCCTCCTTGGAGAAAAGAAGAAAAATATTATTTATACTAAGCCTAAAAAAACCCCTAATTCATTTAAAATTGGAGGATTCCAGGTGTTCAGGGATGGACTATCTTTTGGAAGGATGGACCGTCCTTTGCTTTGCCAATCTAAAGTTGATTCTGCCAAGTTGTTATCCATCCTTTGATTGGTCAACTGTCTTTTGAAAAGATGGTATGTCCTTCACTTCATCCTTTGACCCAGACAAATTTTTTCTCAGGTGATCCGTCTTTCAGTTGATGGACCATCTACCACCTTATCAACTACTGACCACTTAAAAGTGGTTTCTAGATCCAGAAGGACCTGATGGATACTTGAATGTGCGGACCGTCCTTCTGAGAGACGGTCTATCTTTTGCTTTGTCTTTAGGCAGCTTTGTGACTTTGACTCCTCTTTTCTTCATTTCACTTGGGTTCCTGAAACATAACATAATGAGGTTAGTTTTAACCTAAATTATACGCCAAATACATGAAAAACTCTATGAAATGAAGCAAAGATGTGTCACAAATTTCCGATACATTAACACCCTCAACTTAAAATATTTTCTTGTCCTCAAGCAACTAAAAGGAGAAAACTAACCTAACACCAAAACTAATGTCCACACATCACAAAATGCAATAATTAGGGTGATTTTTCCAAACATCTTCAAACAGATATATCTCAATCCAGCCAACCCCTCCATCAAATAAAATTAGTTTTATCGCAACTATCTGGACTAAGTATGCAATCTCCATTAATGACATCATATCAGTATGCACATACCTAGATTTGAGAAGTGAAATATGCCAGCCATTTACATCCATATGCCCTTACAATCAGACCAAGAAAATTTTGTATTTTCTGGAGGAATGATAGCACACATATCAAGGACACACAAGATCAACATAAAAGAGAAAAGCACTCAATTCTCACAAAGAAGTTCACAAGATATGTCACTTCTCCCATATGCTTGCCTATTTACTCAAACTTCTTTTCTTTTGGATATTTGGATTGAGATCAGACAAGGGCTTTTCTGAACATGTAATAATGGTCAAATGGCTTGTAGGATACAAATATGGCCTTTAGTGACTCATTTACCATCCTTGAATACACATCACCTTTCCACTACCTTTATCACCTTTTGAATCCTTTTTTTCTTCCCTTTTTTTCTTAGCAACTTTTTGCACTCCAATTTATCTTTGTGAGCTCAACTTATATTTTTCTCTTTTTTTCTTTTCTTTTATTTTCTTTTTCTTCTTTTTAGCTTAATGCTCAACACACCTTGGGATATGATCAAATAGTCATATCTACCTTATTTCTTTCTTTTCCACCTTATCACCCCCAACTTGCACATTTTTATTCATTTTCATCAGATTTCATAGTGTCAAGAAGGATGGATTGAAAAGAGGGTCAACTTTGAGAATTGGTTTTGAAATTCATTTTGGTTGATCAAGAAAAATGGTCAAAGGCTCAAAAGGGGAAACTAGGGATATATGCATATTTTAGTAGGTCTATTTAGGGAGTGTGTCTTTAGAATCACAAGGAAGGCCTAAGTTCATCTCTACAACCCATAGTCAATCCTAAGTTTGAGCACAAGTATCAAGACAAGTTCTCGAGTGTGACCAAATCAAGTGAACAAGAAAAATTCCTTACCAAAATGGAATATGGACATCAAAATGACTAAAGAAATTACTCTAATATAGGGGCACATTTCCATATTTAACATAACTACATGTCAAAAGCCGAGGTACACAAGTCAACACCGAATAGGTACAATAAAAAATTTTGAGGGGAGCATTATTTTCAAAAATCAGTACAAGCATGCTAGGAACTCAATTGCTGCTAACACCTAAGTCAAAAACATTTTGTGAAATCAAAGACAACTGGACTAGTAGGTTGGTACATTTAAGAATGTCTCCTAGCAATCTATCATTGGGCCTACGCACTACGACACTTTTGCTACATTATTTCGTCAAACTCAACAGAAAGTAAGCTTCTCAGGAAAAAATCATGACTAAGAAAACCCAAGAGGACTCTACACTAAGAAAGCAATAACAAAAACAAATAAAAAATCTATGTTAAAAAAGCAATAAAATGGACCATCACACACATCAATCAACTCAAAAATGCATAATACTATACAAAACATGAGTTGTCATAATAAGCAACAGTACAAGAAAAAATGCCACACAGTGCCAAATAATATCCACCCCCACTCAAAAATGGTGCAGTGTCCCAATAAACATATGAAGAAAAGTAAAAGCTAGAGTGGTAGAGGCTCCTCGTAATGCTTATATTTCACCACTAGAGGTCAGCTATGGTGTCATTGAAGAGCTCACCTTTGTGTCATGAGTTCAACTATGGATGTGGAGGAGTGAGGCCTCCTTTTCAATGTTGAGGTCCTCAGCCTCTATGAGGTTAAGGTCTGGATCATCCTTCTCTTAGAGGTCTCTCTTAATATGTTGCTCCTCTTGTAGCTGGTTCTTGCCCTTATCAAGTGGAGAAGCAGGAATGATTGGCTATGTTGGAATGAGAGGAAGACTCTGCTCTGAAAAAACTCTGTGTCTGGTGGCCCTGGGAACTACAACTAGTGGAGATGAGGATTGAGCCTGCACAGGGTAGACTAGAATCGCATATGGAAGAAAATCCATTAATCTGGCTATCATAGGTGTCTGATACACTAATGGTACTTGGACCTCCTTAGGTTGTCACTCTCACATATGCAAATCGAGCACTACAGCTCTAGTGGAAGCTAAGTCTACTTGAAGGCTCAAGATGTCGAATGAACTAGCACCCTACTCGAGCTGGACCAATCTGGCGTCTATCATCCTTAGACGGGAACTCAAGTCCTCATGAGAATCTCGATAGAATCTTGGAGTGGCTAAAGATCACGCCCAATAATAGAGCCACAAAGGCCGACAGGTCCTCCACTAGTTTGGCCAGCTGCCGCTCCTCTCGATCAAGCCTAGTGGCAATGCTGGACATATAGTCTCTGGAGCTTGTGAGAGGTCTGGATGGATCAAATGGAATTGGTGTAGTGGTGGTGGAATAAGGTTGGGATCCTAGGGGAGTAGAGTCTAATGGTGTTGTTCCTAATATTACGGAGGGCTGTGAAGCAAGCTCCTCAGTCTGGATACCCTCGCCCTATATTACGGGCCCAACACACAATACTAAGCTAGGACGACTAGCAACTATGACTAATATGTCTTCCCTTATTTTGGTGATATTAGTCAGTTGATGAGCATTAGTGAATAAGTCCTCTTTGGGAAGGATCAGTACATCTACCCTCTGATAAAATACTATCACCAAGCACCAAAAAGGTAGAGTGTTTGTCGTCTATAGAGCTCACTCCTTGAGCTCCAAACAAAGCATCTGTCTGATGTTTATCTTCTTCTTCCCTATTATAGTGGACATGACTAGAGCATGTCCAAAAGGAAGCTCGTTATCGCTCTTTGTTGGGAAAAATCTGCTACATACCACATTCCACTAAAAATTAGCGTGAAGTCTCAACTCTCCTTATAAATCATGGTTGTCTAAAGAGCAGTCCATGTGGGAGTCCCCCGAGCAATGACTCTAGCTATCCATTCCCTTGCTTGATTTCCCTGAGCTACCAACTCATCATATTCGGTTGTGGCTACCACCTCATAGTCATCTCTAATATAGTACCAGTTGATTGCCTTGGGGCTGATATCAATTGATACCCTCTAATCCTAATAGACACGAGTGGCTCCACCTATGACCACAGCACTGGGTTAGCTCACAAAAGTATTGCCATATATATAACATAAAACTCTCGGACCAGTGTCTAAATGTACTAGCCCGTGGGACGGAAGAGGAAATCCTAATCCTGAAAGTGCAAATACTCCAAGATATCTAGCTATTGGTCTAACCCAGTAGCACTAATAGTACACTCCTCTGTAATACTCTTGTGGGGCTTACCCTTGTGAGCCTTGCATCCCTCTAAGTACTTAGCTCGGGAACACTACACTACCCACCTCCTACGGTATATATCCTCCTCATATTTTCAATATTGCTCATCTGAATATTCATATAGAGATAGGCTTTGACTACTATAGTCCTATCCTGCAGACTCTTTGGAGGAAATCTCTATCTGGATCCCACCTGCCTAGACCTGTGGCTGCTCCTCATCGGATTGGGATGAAGATCCTAGAGACAGTGTCTCTATCGATGCCACCTGTACTGAGTGAGTGGGTGACACTAATGTAGAAAGTGTGGTGGTCCTCACGATAGCTGGAGGCTGGTGCTCATCCTCATCTTCGTCCCTGAGTCAGGATCTCTTGGGTGTACCAGCATTTTCGCCTCTGAGTGCTACCCATTTATATGCCATTTATATGTTATTATGCAACAATTGGTCAGCACATAGACATGGGATAATATGGTAGCAGAAAAATAAATACAAAGGATGAAGGAAAGGATGATTTGCACTCTGAAGAGGTAGATCGTCCCTTGTACTGTCCCTTGAATCTATAAATCCAATTATTCTGATTCAAATAACGGATCAGAATGCTGTCCATCTTCTGAAAAGGTGTCCTTTCCCCTGAATCTTCCCTGACTTGGCGTAGTTGGTCTTTTGGGTTTAAAGGACGGTCCATCTTTTAGGAAGATGGTCCATCTCTTTCTCCACCAATTGGGGGATTCACGCAATTCATTCTGTTGAGCATTTTTTCTTATGCAATGATCAAATATGGGATAAGGCTTTATCACTTTGGCAATCTTTTGGCAAATATCAACTCAAGTATGCTCAAACAATTACATAACTAAGACCCATCCAATCCCATGCAATTAAATCTCAAGTTCTACCCCCCCTTCCAAATCAACATTCAAACATAGGTTTTAGATAACCCCAAGTTAAAGACATAACATAAATCATAGTTAGCATTCAAATTAGAAGTTAAACATGAAGAAGAATACCTTGATGAAGTAAAATGTGCTCGTGTGCTCACGGTTGAAGTGAAAAATCTTTTGATTGCTTACTCTAGTGTTACGAACTGGTGCTTACAAGAGTGAAGCAAGTGTATGCGAATGTGAATGAGAGTAGTAGGTGGGTGCAGTGAATCTTGGAGTGAAGTTCAACAATAGAGATGGTTTTATCAAGGATAAAGATGGGAGAAATAATAGAGAAAGGGATGAGTAAGGGTAGTATCGGGCAAGCTTGCCCATTAAACCCTTAAATTTTAAAAGAGGGATGCAGGTCGGGCCGGTTCTGCTCGTAGGTGTATTTTTAAAAGATGACTCAATTCATTCATAATGGTCCGGTCTGGTATTTAAAAAGACCCATTTTCCCTATGACTCCTGGCTCTTCTACTCCCAAACCTATTTCCAGCTGATGGTGAAAAGAACAGTCCATCCTTTGAAAAGGTAGTCCATCTTTTCCTCTGTCTTGGATGCTGAATTTTCCTTTTTTTTGTTTGAATCAATTTCCTCCACCCTCTTAAGTTCACCCGCATACATCAACACACATTAGTCAAAAAAAATTGGGTTGCCTCCCAAGAAGCACTTGATTTAATGTCGCGGCACAACGTGGTTACTAAACATAGTGTAGCATTCCATGGGTTGTCTCCCAACAAGTGCCTTATTTAACATCGCGACACGATGTGAAATACCTTAATCAAGCACATGGTGAGTTGTCCTTAGGGCGAGACTTCCTCACCCATTTCTTACCTTTTGATCGAGACTTCCTCACCCATTTCTTACCTTTTGATCCATAGAGGTACTGCTTAACCCTTTTGGATTTAGACTTCTTTTTCTTATTTGATGCTTTAGAAATAGGCTCATCTCCTCTAGCTTCATTTCCAACAAGTATAGCCACACAAATGTTCCCAACTCCTATGGCAATAAGTGGCCCTTCCCGGTTTTGAAAGTGATACTTTCATTCTTGATCCGAAACATAGTCTGATGCTTTTTCGAGTCCATAGTGCCCTCCCAGTCGCCATAAAAGGTTTACGGAGGATGATTGGGATATATCCTGATCCATATCATAATCTAGTACCACAAAATCAGCCAAAAGCACAATGTTTTTTACTTTTACCAACACATCCTCCACCACCCCTATCAACGTCTTGATAACCTTGTTGGCCATTTGGAGCCTAAAGGATATACTCTTAAGCATTGACAATACAGATTGCTTGAATATAACTATGGGCATCAAATTTATACTAGATCTATTGTCACACAAGGAAAACAAGCAATTATATCTTCTGATGCTGTAAGGAACAGTGAATTTACTTGGATCGTCCTTCTTCTCAATAATAGTGCTGACAATGGTGGCTGGTGGCACTCACACAATGCGTCACCAAAATAAAATCTTCTTTATCACATAGCAGCTTCCTAATCAGCAACATCTTAAAGTACTTAGCAATATCTGGCATCTCTTTGATAACATCAATAAACGAAACTTGAAGTGTAGCTTCCTTCAGTCGCTCAATGCTTTTCAACCTTTACATCAAACACTTGTTGGGATATTCTTTGTGGAAAGGGAGGAATAGGGGAGGAAAGTATTTAACAATGTCATCCATGCCTCCTTTGGCCTTTCCCTTCCTTTTGGAAGCAACTGAACCATCTTCAACAATCTCCTTTATCGGTGGGTTCTTTACTTCATCATCAACACTTTCACCAACACATGATTTTAGCAACCCCTCATTTTGATCAATATCCTCATGCACAATTTTAGCTTCTTTTTTAACCACACCATCCATAACCTCACTACCCATAGGTTGAACAATCTTTCCACTCCTAGTGAAAATGGTCATTCAGTGAGTATTAGACGTGCCCACACATCCCTTAGGATTAAGCATAGTGTCACTCAGAAGGTGTCCCTTCTGTTTGGAATGTGCTCACGCGACAGATCCNGATAAGATTTCGGTACTGACTCCAAAACTACTAACAACTTAGCATCCCTTAGGATTAAGCATAGTGTCACTCAGAAGGTGTCCCTTCTGTTTGGAATGTGCTCACGCGACAGATCCCTTACTTTCTACTCCAAATTTTGAATGGATGCAGTATGAGAACCAACAACCTCCCGGAGGCTCTTTAAGCATGCTTATGATCATTCTTGATTTGCAAGAACCTTTTCTAACATTCTCCCAATCTTGGAGCCCCCTTGCTGTTGAGAAGTTCCATCCCTCCAGTTTTGAGAACCAAAGGAGGGACACCAAAGGAGGGACCCTTAGTGGAACATAGGGATTGGAGCTCCTGTTATCATAATTTCCATTATTATGCCAACCTTTACTTGGGCCACTATAATTATTCTTCAGATAGTATTGACCTTGACCTTGAGATTGAGGTCTCCATTATCCTTGATATAAGGAAGAGGGATGGCCTTGATGTTGTTGCGCATAGTGCAGTCTATCACTTCTAGATGTATTTCCAACATAGTTGGCATCTTTAACTTGCATAGTAGGCAGATATGGGACGGATGATATTGATATGGTGAAGGGTGGCATCCATGCTCATATTGAGCATCATGTGGTGCCTCTTCAAGAGCATGTACCTTTTGACCTTAGGCTCAGTCAACTTTTTGGTAAGTAGGGCTATGTTGGTGGCCCTGGTCGCGATCCTGGTTCTCCATCATCAAGTGAGATAATGAAGGAGCACCCATATTTAGCCCTCTACTTTGATCTCCCTCATGCCTTGCACTATTGTGCTTTACAATCCAATCCATGGTACTAGCCATTTAGTTGAAGGTCTTGTCCATGAAGCATCCTCCAGCGAAAATGTTTGCAGCAGACTGTGTCAGCAGGTTTAATCCTGTGTAGAAAATTTCAAACAAAATATGCTTGAGCCGTGGTTAGGTGCCCTAAGTATATACTTCTTGAAACATTCCTAATCTTCAAATAGTTGCTACCTAGGGAACTATCAAAAATAAAAGATCTTATCCCGCTGCTCCGTCTTCTTACTTGGCGGGAACCACTTTTTTAGGAAGACATTCACAAGCTCTTGCCATGTATGGATCGAATTCGAAGGCAACCTATGCAACCATTTTCTAACCTATCCGACCAATAAGTATTTGAATACCTTTCGCCGAATGGCATCAATGGAAATGTTATTCTGCTTGTGGAGGTTGCACACCTCTAAGAAAGTCTTCAAATATTGGTGAAGGTCATTGTCGGTGGAGTTGTGGAATTGTCCATCCACTATAAGCATTATGTATATGCTACTATTTATTTTGAAAGACATAACATTCACCCCAAACAGAACAATGGCTCTTGCATAATCAACCTCATTATGGACATCAGCAAACAAATTCTCCAACTCTCCGAGTGGTAGAACTATGATCCTGTTTCATGCACACAAGAATCAAGGAAAAAGTGAAAGAATAGGTCTAATCAAACAAAATAAACTGATAATTCTAGATAGGGCCTATGCCAAGGTCCCCAGCAACGGCTCCATAAATTTGATCATCGCTCAAATCCACTCTAATTTTTAGAAGTGTAAATGGTGGATGCAAATATTATACCCAACTAGAGTCGGGATCGAATCCACAGAGACCTTGGTAGACCCAACTATCTATCTTTTGCCAATTAACATTTAATAGCTTAGAAACTATTCAGATTAGGGTCAGGAGAACTATAGCAATAACTAAGGAATGTAAATTTCTTGAGATTATAATGAAATGATGAGAAGTACTAGAGAACTGACCCCAATTTTGGTTTGACCCCTTAAATCGCTCAATTTAGGTAAATTAAGAACGGGCTATTATTGAACATATAAGCAGTCACTTAGACAACCAATGGGTATCTTTCAATAGCACCAATATTTTTAAACCTCCTCGGAACCATGATTCGTCCCGGTTTTGCCCTTTTAATATTTTCCTTCTCCAAGTGGTAACCTATATTTGACAAGGTTTGTCTCTCCAAGTAATTGGGAAGCTGAATCTAGTAGTTCACGGATGGAGGAAATGTTAGACAAAGTGCTGAAGCAGATGGAGGGCTACTATCAATCATTTCAAGGAGTTTCATGCAGATATTCTCAGGATGATCCAAAAGGTTGAGTCGCATGCCATTGCGATAAAGCAGATTGAGTAGAATATTGGTCAGGTATTAGTTTCAATGAATCAAAGGCAGAAAGGCACACTACCTATGTAACACCCCAGACCCTAGAGTGACTACTCGTAGCAAAAGAATAGAAGTTTTAGACCTGGTGTAGGGTGACGGAGGAAGTGACAACCCGTCACACCTCTGATGATAGAGTTGACGGGCGTCAGTTAGATGACGGATGGTCACCTATTCTTCCAAGGTGTGGTTCCTCCAGATTATGGGTGATGGAGGTTTCGATGGACATTCAAGTGGGTGACGGCCAATCATGGCGACCATCATTTAGGCCAGATCATTAGGCCCCTCTGTTGAAAGGGTGATGGAGGATTTGATGTGTTGTGGCTTTACAACAGTTTAAACGCTTAAAATTGAGAAAATATGCATGTTCGTAGGTGTGTTTATATTGATATGATGCACTTTTTTCTTTGTTTTCTGGGAAATAAGGTGTTGGAGTTGAAAGCCATGAAAGAAGGAAAAAGAGTGAAAAATTGGGCTAAGTACAGACTTCAGTACTAGCCGTACCTTGGTGGTACGAGTCGTAATGTGAGTTTTGATAAACATCAGAATGATTGCTCATGGTACTGGTCAAGTATGACTCTTGGTATGGCCCATACCATCTTGGTACGAGCCATATTAGAGCAGTCATGGAAAAATTTAGAAGGATGCACTTTTATTAATCTCCTGGTATGGGTAGAAACTAGGATCCATGATTACTACCTACGACCCGTACCAAGGAGCCGTGGTAAAGTTCAGAAAAAGATGAAATGGAAGATCTCATGGTATGAGATGCAACCTGAGTCATAAGATCAAGGTATGAGTCTTAACAAGACACTCGCGGAATTATGCAGAGGATGCCAGAAATCAAAGGTTCAGACCACGAGAGGAATGTACTACTTGAAGGAGCACTGTATGAGTCGTACCAACTCCCATCACTTAACCAAATTCAGAGTTGCTAGGCATTGTACGAGAGGACGTTACGACTCGTATGATCAAGTTATGAGTCGTAGGAGAAGGTGGGGGCAGTTAATCAGTTTCCCTGTTAATTTAGGATAGATTTCTAATGAATTGTATAAATACTTTTTAGGTTATTTTTAATAGAGAGGATGGATACTTGGAGTGAAGAGTTCGACTTTTTGGGAGATTCTTCTAGAGTTTTCCAATATTCTTGGAGTTTACTTCATTGTTCGTGAATTGATCAAAGTTGAATTATGGAATAATCAAGTGGATTTTTATTTTAATCTTCATTGTAAGTTCTTTAATTATGATTTCTTCAATGAATTTTTATTTTTCTCTTACGATCATGAAAGGCTAAAACCTCTACAACTAGGGTTGTGGAAACCATGGTGAATTAACTAACTAGGATTTGCACGAACTGATTCTAAACCAATATGAATGCTTGTATTGTCTTCTCTTCATCTTTAACGTTTCATAACGGAGCACAACATTAGGACTTGCCTGAATTCTCTACTTGATTGAACCTAGATAGGTAGAGATTAGCGTTATTCTATATCCTGACTATATTCCCTTTGGGATTGACCCAAAACTAGTTGGGTTCTTTATTGAAAATATCTGCATCATACTTTTACGGGGGTGTGATTTGAGCATTATCAAAATTGGTACTATTTTCGAGGAATACGGCTTGGGATTAGAGTAATTGTTATGTTTAACTTTTAGTTGTTATTTCCTCATTCACATTTTTCTTTTATTTTGATACCTACAGATTGCCACTTGGTGAATGCCAAGTACTCAACGAAGAAGAAACCCTCTTATTCCACTTAATCTTGAGCTAGAGTGAACACTGCAAAAAATGGTAAACCCTGAGCAGAGCGTGGCACAATTGGCGGAAGAAGCGCGTCAAGATGAGTTAGCTCGGCAAACAACACTTTAGGAAGCAAAAGATGCTCGCTATGAGGTAGTGAATGCTGGCCGCCATGGAAGGGGAAACATAGGCCAAAGGTATGCTCCTCAGTTTTTTGATGATCGTGACCAGGGTTGATGAAGACGGGTCAACAAGAGCCATCATACCACCACCTTTGTCTGCTGGGGCAGAGTTTGATATCACTAGCACCATGACCAGTTTCTGAATATGAAAGGGGTGTTTAGTGGTAATGCAACAGATGATGCAAATCTGCACCTGATGAACTTTGTTAGTATATGCAAGAAGTACAGGTTACTAGGTGTAAGACAGGCTGCCATATCATTGAGACTCTTCCCATTCTCTCTGTATGGAGAGGCCACATAATGGTTATTAGAGTTTCCCAATTACTCCATTACCAACTGGAGGGAGCTAAAACAAGCCTTCTTAGGAAAGTTCTTCCCACATTCCATGATGCTACAGTTAAAGGATGAGATCTATAATTTCTGACAACTGAAAATGGAGGCGCTTAATGAGACATGACTAAGATTTAAGAAGAGGCTGACTATGTGCCCAAATCATAAAATTTTCGTTGATAATTTGTTGGAAATATTTTATAGGTCTTTAAACAACAACACTAATATTGTAGTAGATACAGTGGAAGGAGGAGTACTGATGAGTCACTCATGGGAACAAGCAACTATCATACTTGATCTAGTGACCAAGACAAACAGGGCCTGACATACCAGGGAAGTTGAAGCAGTCTTAGGTACATATGCAATTGGAATGACTGCAATCAGCGTAGAAAGGAGGAGGAGTATGATCAGGAGTTAGCTCACATGAGGACATCCTTGGACCTTCTCACGAAGCATATTATGGGTACTGGTATAAAAAAGGTGAATATAGTTGGAGCTTAGGGTCAAGAGTAGGGTTTGAGCAGTTAGATTCTGAAGAGGAGGAAAACTTCTTGGATAACCAGGTGGTGGGTTTTTGGGCCAACGCCCAAGGGTCTGGACAGGACACTTGGTGCCAAGGTTCTGGAATCCAAGTTCGGAACCAATATAGAGAAACCTACAACAAGAATGGGTATAGGGATAAGAGACGAGGTCATGAGCGAGAGGGAGAGTGGATAAAGAACGATGGCTACCGCAATGACCGCACAGGTTTGTATGTTCCTGCAAATGCTTGTGAGGGTGATGCTGGACCCTTGAAATTGGAGAACATGATGGAGAAGCTGCTCAAAACGGCTAAATCAACTGATGATCAGCTCAAGGATATTAGGGGGGATATATCTAGCATGGGCCTAAAGATGAATCCTACGCTACAATAATTAAGTAGATTGAGCAGCAGCTTAGTCAGATGTCTGTATGCCTAAACCAAAGGCAGAAGGGAACACTTCCTAGCAGCACAATCCAAAATCTGAAAAATGATAGTCACTGTATGGCTGTGATGACTAGGAGTGGAAAGACCACCGTTGACCCTTCCTTGTCAGTTGTAGTAGAGATGAAGAGATAGAAGGAGATCGAGCTGAATGAGAAAGATGAAATTGTTGAACAAGAGTTTATAGGCGAGGCTGAGTTGACTAAGGCTCCAGGTGGTGCAAAGGAGTCTGGAGCAGATAAGGGGAAGGAACAAGGAGCTACGCAGATTTATGAGGAAAAAGAAGGCGAAAGATGGGAAGTTCCAGAATTTCTTATTGATGTTGAAGCAACTATCTATGAACATTTCATTTGTCGAGGAATTGGAGCGGATGCCCTGATATGTTAAGTTCATGAAGGACCTTGTGACTACAAAGGGGTCCGTGAGCTATGAACTAGTTCGTAACTTGCATCATTACAGTGCCATAGCCTCATGGGTCCTTGCCTAGAAGGAGGATCCAGGTGCCTTCACCATTCCTTGTACGATTGGTGACTTTGAGTTTGCGAAGGAACTTTGTGAGTTAGGCACTAGCATCAACTTGATGCCGTTAGTTGTGTGTAGACAGTTGGTCTTGGGAACCCCCACACCGACTACGATACGGCTATTGATGGTGACCACCCAATCAAAAATCCAGTAGGGATCCTATTTGATGTGCTAGTTAAAGTGGATCTGTTGATCTTCCCAGCTGACTTCGTGATCTTAGATTGCGAGGTTGATTTTTAGGTTCCCATTATTTTGGGGCGATCATTCCTCACCATTGGGAAAGCTTCGGTAGATGTTGAGGCTAGGTAGTTAAAATTGAGGCTGAATAAGGAGGAGATCACCTTCAATGTCTGTCGGTCAATGAAATAACCCAATGAGTTTAGGGTAGTGTCAGCAATTGAGGATGATTACTAGTTTCTTGATGAATTTTGAGTAGTTAAGAGATTTACTTTGTGCTGCAACTTTAAATCAGATGCTTCTTGGGAGGTAACCCATGAGGTGGTCTGGTGAAGTCTGAGTAACCAAACCACCTGCATTGTGTCATGATGTTAAATTAGGTGTTTCTTGAGAAGCAACCCAAGCATCTTGTCTTATCTGTGCTCAGAATGCAGGTGAAACAAAAAACTAGTGGATGAAAATTGCAGCAAAGGATTGTACTATGAGCCTTAGTAAAAATTGTAGGATGCTTGTATAGCTCGTTCTAATGTCCCTGGTGAGAACCAAGGATTCATCTAGGTGCATGAGTTCATGTTATGGTTGGTCACTACAAATCATACCTCCATTGTACGAGTCGTGGTAACCACTATAAGGGTGAACTATGCTAAGTATGGAAGTTCAGAAATTTTGACTTACGAGTCATAGTATGGATAATACCTTCATGTTATGACCCGTACCATGCGCTCGTAAGTCCCAATGTACAAGTTCAGGGGAAGAACCATAGGTATGACCTATGACTCATGGTACGAGTTGTGACAGGCAAAATTAAATTAATTGACCAGACTTGACCCGAAATTTCAAATTCTCCCTAACCTATTTAAATAAAAAATTCTCAAACCTAATATTTCACACAATCAAAAGCACGAAACAACGATCATCTCCCCACAATCCCCACTCACCCGTAACTCACTCTCAATCCAATCATACATGATTCAAGCTATAAAAATCACAGAGATTGCTTGAGTTTCATCCTCTAAAACTTTGAGCAAGCAACAGTGAACCAAGAGTTAGCAAGTAAGTGGGACTTTCTTCCTTGTTACTTTTTGCCGACTTTAATTGGAACCATCATTGTGATTCCTCCATAAATGAATGTGAATGGAGGAATGTGATTAGTGTAGGATGCATGATATTCTCTGCTGGATTTTGGAGTGTATGAAACTCAATGACCTTAGTTTTTGAGTGAATAAACTAAAATGAAAAATTGAAATTGTGCGGATAGATAGGATAGATGATGTCATGTGTAATATGAATCAATGGAATGGTGAAGTCTGATTAACCAGCCCTAAAAATGTGTTTTCTTTCAAAGAAATAGCATTTACCTACATAACTGACACTACACATGGAGAGGACATGCTTCAGGGGCCATCCTACGACTCGTGGTTTTGTTGTAGACTCGTATGATGATCTGTTGGGACTGTCCTAGGACATTAAGGAGAAAAGTCATGGTACAGAACCTAGTACGAGTCATGGTATCTCACTACAAGTCGTACCAAGTGGTCGTACCAAGAATCAAAAAAAGGTCAAGATCAAAAGCAACAGTACGATCCATGGTACAACTCGTAGAAATCAACTAAGATCCATAACACGAGTCATACAAAAATATTGAAAATCATAAATTGATGGAATCCTTCCTATGACCAGTAGTACAAATTGTACTAACCTGGTACAAGTTGTACAATTGAGTCATGAGAGTACCAAACAGTACTACTAGTCTTAGTAGGAATCGTACTACCTAGGTATGACTCGTACTGATGACTTATGGTAAAATACAAAGAATAATATTCTTAATTTCTTTTTCTCAAAGCATACATACTAACCTTTTTCTCCAAAGGTACCATGACAATGAAGAAGAAAGCAACCAATAATGCCTAAGTGAAAGGAGCCTGTGCTGAAATTACTGCATGGAGGGCAATGAGAGATGAACCCTCAGACTCTGAACAAGCAAAGAACACCCCAAGTGGTTCGATGGAGGAATACAAAATTGATATGATACTAATGATCCATGGACTGATAATGCTCAAACCACACCTCTTTCAGAAGTATGAAGCAGACGTTGTCAATAAAGAACCCAACTAGAGGTTGGTGTCGAACCCACAAGAGTAGGGAAGAGCTAGACTACAGCCTCTAAGTGAACTTGTTAGGTAGTTACTCCAAATAGGGGGTTCTAAAGAAAGAATTAATTAAAAACACACTTAAAACTTTAGTTGAAATCAAGAATGAAAGATAACTAGGGTTTTGTGATCCCCATGGGTTCATAACTTCTTGAGCTATACATACGTGATCATCACTAATGCTTACTTATAAAACTGATAACTTAGATTCATTCAAACGACCAACTAGTCCCTATTGAATGACTATACTCAATCACCCGACCAGGTATCATGAGCGATTGCAAATTAACTGTCATCAATAAGTCCCAAATTTAACTAACCTGCGACCACAGCTCAAGTTAATACAATGATCATCAAGATCAAGGCTTTTTTGTAATTCTATTTCCTAATCTCTACCTATCCAGACCCAAACAAGTAAAGAATTTGGGCATGTCCTAATGTTGTACACTGTTAAGAAATGTTTACGCATGAAGAGAATACAATACAAGTGTTTTGCATTGGTTTGGAATCACTTTTATGTAACTCTAGCTTGTTAATCCATCATGGTTCCTACAACCCTAGCTATGGAGGTTTTAGCCTCTCATAGTTGCAAGATTGTGATTTGTTTGCATAATTAAAGACATGAATCAATACTTACAATTATGGATGAGAGAAAAACTTCTCTATATTAATCATAAAATCCTCAAAAACAATATGAAAATCAAGAAAAGGTTGATCACAAGTTGAAAAACTCAATTCTCACATCTAAGTCTCCTTAATTTGTTGCTAATCAAATATAATCACTCCTAATTGCCTCTAGTCGCCTTTTTTATGAAAATAAAACATAAAACATATTTATACAGACATAAAAATCATTTTCCTACGCTATGTATTTTCATAACTGAAGCCCCTTGCAGTACGACCCATCCTACGATTCGTAGCAGGTAGGTACGGATCCTACCTACTTCTCGTATGTCAGTTGGCTGGCTAAAATTTGGCTAAGTGTTTTATCCTGGTACGACTCATACATTCCTCCTACGATTCTTACTGTGCTTCCATGGCTTGACTCTGAGACTTTGCAACTTTTCTGAAGCTCTTCACGAGTGCTATGGTATGACTCGTACCTTCATTCCACAACTCGTACTGTCTATCCGTAGCAGGAGTTAGCCTCTTGTGCAAATCTTCTGAATCTTTTCACGAGTTCTTCACCACAACTCGTACAAGATTTGTACGACTCATATTGAGACTCGTATGATGCATCTCTTTGTCCTTAGCCTTCTAAAACTTCTCACGACCAGCAGTACGACTCGTAGAACCTTCCTATGGATCGTACTGTGAACTGTGAGTTGAGCCTATTTTGTACACTTTCAGGCTATGTTTTGCACATTTTTGCTGCAACACCAATTTATCATGTAACCAAAAGAAAAGTGCTTATATCCACATAAATATACCTAAGTCCATGATATTTTCTTAGTTTTGAGTGTCGAAAGTGCTGTAATCTCACAACACATTAACACCCTCAACTTAAGACTTTTACATGTCCTCAGGCAAAGAAAAAGAAAAGCTAAATACGACGCTCAACTAGAAAGTAAACCTAGGATACTACAACCAATATTAAACAAAATGTGCACTACATATTTAACACTTTATGACCCTTTTCCATGAACCAACATCAGCTAATGTATTACAAGCAACCACATAACATAATAAACAGGGATCAAAACATGTCATCTAGCTATCAATAGTAAATCAAGTCATCACCAATGTTTTTCACACAGACCAGCGGTAAAAGTAAACATAATCCATGTACCCTAAAAAATGAACTCCACAATCATATGTATATAGTGTCAAACATTGCATGGGACTAAACAAGTAAGGTGCTCACCCGTAGAAAGAAGTTACAAGTATTATGTATCAGATACCATAGGCTTGCCCTTATTTTCTCTACTTTGGTTTGTCAGATGGTCACATTAGGATCACTGTAGGACTTGATATGGCTTGTACCATAGGCTTAGGGATGGACATGATAAATATGAGATCTTTCTAACTGACTATCCCTTCCTTGGCACTACACACATTGGCTTCACCCTTCACCTATTTCACCCTTCATTCTTTTTATTGCTTTTCTTCCCTTTTCACCTCTTTTATGTACATTTGCATGGGTGTGGTGTATTTTCAAATTTTTCCAACATTTTTTTCTTTTGAAATTTCTTTTCCAGATTTTCAATTTTTTTCATCTCCTTATTTTTTTTCACACCACACCTCATTTTTAACCTTTTCTCTTTTCTCTCCCTTTTTCTTGTTCCCACCATTTACGCACCCCTACTCTATTCATCCTCAACTTAGACATTTTTTCTATGTTGAGTTTCAAAATATCCAAGGAAGGACCAGGGCCAAAATAGGTTCACTATGAAGAAATGGGTACGGTTAATCAGTAAATCAAAGAAAAATGGTCTATTAAAGGCTCAAATTGGGATGAAGGGAATCATATGATTTTGGTAGGGTTATTTAGGCTAAAAGTGAGCTTCAACAAAAACGGCCTATGATCATATCCTAACCAACCATCCTTAGCCTATGCAAAGACCAACTAGGCAAGTTCTAGATCTTCAACGCAATACTGAACTAAGTAATACTCCTCACTCACTCATGGTACATGACTTATATTCACTTCACCTATCTGGTTTATACATGGCTTAACAAGGATCCTCATGCTAATAAACCATATGACATCAAAAGATCCACAGAAATCATGCATTCCTTCACAAACACATAGCTAATGCATCAAATTTTTTTAAATAGGGTCAATTTCTTTCTAAAATCAAAACTAGTGACTTTTCTTTGGTTGAGTACTCCTAAGCTATTTTCTAATTAAACAAAAATCAGAAAACTAAAAATAAAAATCCTAAACATTCCAGTTCTACTACATAGCATGCCTGAGGGAAATGAAACACGGCAAGAAAAACCCTCAGATGAATCAAAAATCACAAGTACACCCCCTCCCCTTTTTGAAAATTAAGCTTCGTCCTCGAAGCATGAATTATAAGATCATAGGGAAGGGAACATACCTGAGGCTACATAGACTTCTCCTTTCATGGGTTTCCTCCCATGCAGCGCCTGATTTAACGTCGCGACACGATGTGGCTTTTGTGACTTCTCAAACATCTTCAAGGTATACTGCCTCTATTCCTCTTAATTCCTCCACATCTCCCCGATACAACTTTATTCTTTGCCCGTTTACTTTTAACCTTTTCCCTTCTTTATTCTCAAGTACCACTGCACCATATGGGCACACATGTACTACTATGTATGGCCCCATCCATCTAGATTTCATCTTTCTAGTGTGCAATCGGAGTCTTGAGTTGAACAGTAAGACCAAATCACCTGGGCTAAACTCCCTTTTTGCAATCTTCTTATCATGGTAGATGTTCATCCTTTATTTATAAATGGTCTCATTCTCACAAACCCTAAGTCGAAATTCACCCAACTCATTAAGCTGGTTAAGTCTCAGCTTGGCTGCTTCATTCCAGTTCATGTTTAGCTTTTTCAAAGCCCATATCTCCTTATGCTCTAATTCAACTGGTAGATGTCATGCTTTTCCATAAATTTGCTAGTACAGAGACGAACCAATAGGGGTCTTATAATATGTTCGGTAAGCCCACAACGCATCGTCAAGCTTTCTGGACCAATCTGTTTGGGTAGTATTCACTATATTGGCCAGGATATTCTTGATTTCCCTATTCAAAACTTCCACTTGTCCACTTGACTGAGGGTGGTATGGTGTGGCCACCCTGTTCTTAACACCATATTTTTTCAATAGGGTCCTGAAGAGCTGGTTACATAAATGAGATCCACCATCACTGGTAATAGCTCTGGGAGTGCCGAATCTAGAAAATATATGCTTCCGAAGGATTGCTGTAACACTCTTTCCTTTATTTTTTGGGAGTGCAATTGCCTCCATCCATTTGGAGACATAATCCACTACTACTAAGATGTATTTCATTCCATATGAGCGAACAAATGGGTCCATGAAATCAATGCCCCATACGTCAAACAACTCAACTTCCAAGATAGGGGTCAATGGAAACTCATGTTTATGGGTAATACCGTCCGGCCTTTGGCATTGATTACAAGACTTGGCGAAGTCATATGCATCTTGATGAATAAAAGGCTAATAATATCCGCATTGTAAAATCTTATGCGTAGTTCTGATACAACTATGATTACCCCCAACAAGATATGAATGACAGGTTTCCAGAATGCTCTGCATTTCTATTTCAGGCACACACCTACGAATGATCCCATCTGCACAAATGCGAAATAAATAGGGCTCATCCCAGTAATATCTTTGGGCATCTAATAAGAACTTCTTCTGCTGAGGAGTTAGGTCTTCCGGTATCATATCACTAACCAAGTAATTTGCAACGTCTACAAACCAGGGAATCAAATGTTACGATGCAGCTAGTACCTGTTCATTTGGGAAGGAATCATCAATATCAATTTCCTCCCTTTATCTTGCTTTAGAATTGAGCTTGGATAAATGGTTTGCCACCTGATTTTCCGTTCCCTTCCGATCTTTAACCAAAAACTCAAATTCTTGGAGCAAAAGTACCCACCAAATCAATCTGGGTTTAGCATCCTTTTTGGACATCAGGTACCTCAAAGCAGCATGGTCTGTATGAATGATCACCTTAGTTTCGAGCAGGTATGCTTTGAATTTTTTGAATGCAAAGACCACTGCTAGTAGCTCCTATTCTGTGACTATGTAATTCTTCTGGGTTGTATTGAGTGTTTTACTAGCGTAATAGACTTTATGAAAGATCTTTGCTCTTCTTTCACCTAGAACAACACCAAGAGCGACACCACTAGCATCACACATTACCTCAAATGGAAGAGACCAATCTAGAGCCACGATGATAGGAGAAGTGGTAAGTTTCTCTTTTGAGCACTGAAAATCCCTTAGACATGCCTCATCGAACATGAACTTTACCTCCTTCTCAAGTAACTTGCACAATGGCTGTGCAATTCTTGAAAAATCCTTGACAAATTGCCTGTAGAATCCTGCATGCCCTAAAAAGCTCCTGACCCCTTTTATGAAAATAGATGGTGGAAAACCTGCTATAACTTTGATTTTTTCTTTTTCCACCTCAATCCCCTTTCCCGGGATTTTAGGACCCAACGCTATTCCCCCATTAACCATAAAATGACATTTTTCCTAGTTTAGAAGCAAATTAGTTTCTTCACATCTTTTCAATACTTTACCCAGATGGTCGAGGAAAGATTCAAATTAGTCACCTACAATAGAAAAATCATCCATGAATACTTCAATGGTGTCTTCTACAATGTCTGAGGATATGGACATCATACAGCGCTGGAATGTGGCTGGTGCATTGCACAATCCAAATGGCATTCTTCTGAAAGCAAAAGTTCCAAATTGGAAAGTAAAGTTCATCTTCTCCTGGTCTTATGGAGTGATGGTAATCTGATTATATCCTGAATAACCATCAAGAAAGCAGTACCAACTCTACCTGCCAGTCTGTAAGGCATTTGATCCAAGAATGCCATTTGAAAGTGGTCCTTCTAAGTCCAGTGGTTGAGTTTCCTTTAATCCATGCATACGCGCCATCCTGTGACTGGTCATGTCGGTATCAACTCGTTCTTCTCATAGGAACCACTGTAATCCCACCTTTCTTTGGTACGCACTGCACTGAGCTCACCCACTTGCTATCTGCGATGGGTTATATGACACCAGCATCAAGCCACTTGATAATTTCCTTCTTTATAACTTCTTGCATTGGAGGGTTTAGGCGATGCTGCTGTTCTATACTCGATTTATAGTCTAGCTCTAGTTGGATCTTGTGAGTACATATGCCTGGTGGGATTCCGATAATATTAGCTATGGTCCAGCGAATTGCCTTTTTGTACCATTTTAGTATGTTGACCAAAGCTCCCACCTAATCGTCTAGCAGGTCTGCTGCAATTATGACTGGCAAAGTATTGTTTTCTTCGAGGAATGCATACTTGAGATGGGGAGGTAATGCTTTAGCTCAAGGACTGGTGGAACCTCCACAGATGGCTTGGCCGACGGTGTTGAACTATTCTTTAGATACAGGTCTAACTTCTTTGGGCTAAAGTTATATGACCCTGTTCCATTTAAAGCGTTCACCGTCTCCGTGTATTCCGGTCTCTCGTTTCCATCATAATTCATCATCACAGCTGCCAATATATCAATAGTCATCATCTCTTCCAAAAGCATTGGCAGCTTATCATTCAATCTGAGTGTTTGAGCGAGGGATCGTTCCCTTGATGTATCCTGAGAGAATCACAAAAGAAAAACAAAGAAAAGCGTAAAAAGGAACATAACTAACAAAAGAGTCAAATACAAGCAAATAATCTAGTCTTAGTCGTATTCCCCAGAAACGGTGCCACTTTTTAATAAAGCTCAAACCACACCTCCTTCGGAAGTATGAAGCAGACGTCATCAATAAAGAACCCAACTAGAGGTTGGGGTCGAACCCACAGGGAATAGGGAAGAGCTAGACTATAGTCGGTAAGTGAACTTGTTAGGTAGTTACTTCAAATAGGGGGTTAAAAAGAAAGAAATAATTAAAAACACAGTTAAAACTTTAGTTGAAATCAAAAATGAAAGATAACTAGGGTCTTGTGTTCCCCATGGGTTCATAACTACTTCGGCTATACATATGTGATCATCACCAATGCTTACTTGTAGAACTGATAACTTAGGTTCATTCAAATGACCGGCCAATCCCTATTGAATGACTATACTCAATCACCCGACCAGGTCTCATGAGCGATTGCAAATTAACAATATGTCCCAAATTTAACTATCCTTCGACCACAGCTCAAGTAAATATAATGATCATCAAGATCAAGGCTTTGTTGTAATTCTCTTTTCTTAATCTCTACCTCTTTAGACCCAAGCAAGTAAAGAATTCGGGCATGTCCTAACGTTGTACACCATTAAGAAATGTTTATGCTTGAAGAGAATACAATACAATTTTTTTGCATTGATTTTGAATCACTTTTATGTAACCCTAACTTGTTAATCCACCATGATTCTCACAACCCTAGATATGGAGGTTTTAGCCTCTCATAGTTGCAAGATTGTGATTTGTTTGCATAATTAAATACATGAATCAATACTTACAATTATGGATGAGAGAAAAACTTCTCTGTATTAATCATAAAATCCTCAAAAACAATATGAAAATCAAGAAAAGGTTGATCACAAGTTGAAAAACTCAATTCTCACGTCTAAGTCTCCTTAATTTGTTGCTACTCAAATATAATCACTCCTAATTGCCTCTAGTCACCTTTTTTATGAAAATAAAACATATTTATACAGACATAAAAATCCATTTCCTAAGCTAACAGGGTGTATTTCCATAACTGAAGCCACTTGCAGCACGAGCCATCCTACGATTCGTAACTGGTAGGTACGGATCGTACCTACTTCTCGTATGTCAGTTGGCTGGCTAAAATTTGGCAAAGTGATGGATCTTGGTACGACTCATACATTTCTCGTATGATTCCTACTGTGCTTCCATGGCTTGACTCTGAGACTTTTCAAATATTCTGAAGTTCTTCACGATTGCTATGGTATGACTCACACCTTCATTCCACGACTCGTATTGTCTATCCATAGCAGGAGTCATCCTCTTGTGCAAATCTTCTGAATATTTTCACGACTTCTTCACCACAACTCATACAAGCTTTGTACAACTCGTATGATGCACCTCTTTTTCCTTAGCCTTATGAAACTTCTCACGACCAGCAGTACGACTTGTAGAACCTTCCTACGGATCGTACTGTGAACTGTAAGTTGAGCCTATTTTGTACACTTTCAGGCTATCTTTTTCACATTCTTGCTCCAACACCAATTTATCCTGTAAACAAAAGAAAAGCGCCTTATATCCACATAAATATACCTATGTCCATACTATTTTCTTAGTTTTGAGCATCGAAAGTATTGTAATCTCATAGCACATCATGGAACACTAGGGCACAGGCTAAGGCTCAGGTCGAAGTTACATCCACTTCTTAGGCAAATGCTTCCCAGTCTGAGGAGGGTTCAGGTGATAAAGCTCAGGAGTCCGGTAGTGGCTTGAATGCTAAGGAAGGGTCTGAGAAGGCCCAGTCCAGAGATGGTATAGATGAGTCTAGGTCTGAGGAAGAAGCCACTGAGGATGAGGATGATCAAACTTCGCCTCCAGATAGTCGGACTATGAGGTGGCATGTACCCGGTACTCCGGAAATATATGAGCAGGGTCTCACTCTCACCTCCAAGCAGCATCCCAGGTAGAGTATTAAGGAGGAACCATGGATCCTGACCAGTGTACTAAATGAGGTCGAAGAGATGAAGCGCATTTTCATCTTTTATATGTTCGAGTGGATGGCTAGAACTCCTGATCCCTGCAGTGGTGAATTAGTCAGGAAGTTCTACGCCAATTACGTAGAGACAATGGAGTAGAAAGCAAAGATCCAAAATCAAAAAAGTGTTTGTGATTGTTCCAGAAGAAATGAAACAAAAGATATGGTATAACTAGGACAATTATTGTATAAGGTCTGGGAAGAAACTGAAAGAGCAGTTGTAACACCCCGGAAACTCAAAATCCAATTCCGGGGCATAAAGCAGGAAATTTGGAAAACTGAAGAAATGTTGCAGGACGGCCCACCTGACGAGTCATCAAGTAACCTCATGACTTGTTAGGTGAGCCGTGAGGAGAAGGCTGGTTATGTAAAGGAGGGAGGCAGTGTACCTAATGAGGGACATCACAAGTCGTATTCACTAACCACGACCTGTTAAGTCACTCATGGTCAGGCCTGAGTTGGGAATATTTTTAGTTGACCAGTGTACTCGACGAGTGGGGGAAATGAGTCGTCACCTATGGCAACGACTTGTTAAGTGACTCATTATGGGACTTGGCATTAAATCTCTAGAATGAGACAGTGTGGTCCACGACTGGTGACCACGAGTCATGGTCATATATAATGACTCGTTAGGTCCCTCGTGGTGACCTAATGAGGATCCCAAGTAGTATACCTGAAGGGAGTGATCACGAGTCGTGGTCAGTCACCACGAGTCGTTAGGTCACCCGTCAGGGGCACCTGACAGTTTTTCCCAGAGAATTTCTAAGGGCTATTTAGTAATTTCCTATTCTCCTAAGCTCTAAACCACGTCATTTTAAGCATAAATCAGACTTATTAGAGGGTTGGGATGGTTCCTTCCCTCATTCACACATTATTTCTCAGAAAATCATCGAAGGTTCTCTCAAGAAACTCGAAACCAAGCGTAGAGTTTTCCTCCATTGCAGTTGTTCAAGTCTCCTTCTTTAAGAAACCTTAACTCAAGTATGTGGGGTTTTAGAAACGGGATTATCCTTCCCTCGTGTCACCAAAATCCTCCTCAACTTCCTCTATCAGTTTGAAGCCCTGAGTTTTTCAAGTATGAAAAGGCATCATAATTTATTTTCATCGATTTCACTTAGAAAGATGACCATGTATAGTGGTGATATGATCCCCGTAAATTTCTTATCAAATTGTCAGTGTTTATACAAAGATGAATTTAATCCCTAACTTCCGAGTTATGATTTTTTCTTGTTAAATTTCCCTCTAGTGAGTGAAGAATACTTTGGACTGAATTCCTTGAATGTCTTGCTATACGTATATGCTGGGTAAATATCCCATTAATCAGAATGACTTTAGTTCGCTAAATGAAATTCCTATAATCCTTGAAATTTCTTTATGTTATGAAACTCCCATGTTGCTGGAATAAGTTAAATTCTCTATTAGCTGCTAGTAGTTCAGGACAGTTAGAATTTAGAATCTCTCCAAAATTATATTAGTTTAGTCTCAGTCAAAATGCTAGAATCCTCAGTGATATTTAGAAAAATTATCAACTGATCAGTTTGACTTCAGTCTTATCTTGAAGTGTCAGTGGTGCCTCTCAGTTATCAGAATCAAACTCACATTTATAGCTTTTGGTCCATTATGCGGTCATGACATCTTAGTATATAGATCTGACCAGCCCCAAGATCCCAGTTCAGTTACAACTTGTTCTTACATGGTTACGACACTTCCAAATAAGCAGCTCTGACTAGTTTAGAACCCAGTTTCAGAATCTGATCCGATAAGACTCACAGGGTACATGTAGTTATACTTCCTTGACTAGTCTTGGACCCCAGTTTCGAGCTATCAACTTAGTAGTTCAGTTTAGGTTTTCCAATGGGAGTAGAACTTAGCACCGAGCGGGTCGGGGTTCCAGTGTACCCAGGTTCCCTGAACTACATTGCCAGTGTAAGTTACAGTATTACTTGGCTTAATTGGCCCCAGACTTTTGTGATCACTCAGTTCATTCCTTTATACCCTAGCAAGGTATATTGGGTCCTACCGGTGGGGTATATACATCGGACTCCACATCTAGCTCAGGTAGTTATGTGTCAGTTATAAACTCTCCCACTAGTCAATCCAGTCCAGTATAAAAATAAGCAGCTCAGTTCAGTACAGCATCTCAGATTCAGTGTTTCAGACTTAGGGCATGTCCTTGACCATTAGGCAGGGTCATCTTGACTATTTCAGATTATATCAGTAGTTCAATTCAACTTACTTGTTGGTCATTGTGCTTCATTTCAATTCAGACTTATATTCAGTTATATTCCTCCCATTCACTCAGTACATTCAAAGTACTGACGCATATTTTTATGTTGTATCATTTCATGATACAGCTGCAGTTTCTCACACTCAGCTCCATTTAGTTGCCGCATATCATATTCTCTACCTCAGTTGTGAAGTGTGAGTCCTCATCATCTGAGGGAATTATTTCTTCCTTTAAGTCATTTATTAGTTTAGTTAGACTTTGAGTTAGCTGGGGTGGAGCTCGTCCCAGAAACTCCTCTATTAGATGGCTTTCAGATAGACATGATTTTTAGATTTATCAGTTTATTTCAATTGTTTGAACTTTATGTTTTCAGACTTATCTCTAATAAATATTTTATGATATTATTTCAAACTTTCGTCGTGCTTGTTTACTCAGAATGCTAGTAACTGATAGACCAAGGGTTGACTTGGGGTCACTTGTGGCTTCAAGTACCGTGTTAAGCCCAGGGTGTAAGCTCGGGGTGTGACAAACTTGGTATCATAGCCCTATGTTTAGGGTATCCTTGGAAAGTCTGAAATCCACATCGAATAGAGTCCTCTTCATGGGTGTGAAGCACGACACACTTATGACGAGGAGGCTACGAGATTTTATTAGGAAAATTCCCTTTTGTTCATATTCTTTATCGTGCGTTAAAGTTCAAATTCTAGAAATGACCTTCTAATTTGTACTCTATTTCATTTCAGTGAACTATGCCTCCCAGACGTGGTAATGGAAGAAGGGCTGCTAATGTCAATAGACCTGCCCCATCAGCCTCGACAACTCCTCAGGATGAATCCATATCGACCGCCGAATTCATGGCGGCCATTCAATTGCTAGCTCAAACAGTCACCAACCATGTGAACCAACAAGTGGTTCCAGTAGCCACAAATGGGTCTACAGCTACTGCTAGGGTGCGGGATTTTACCCGGATGAACCCTCTAGATTTTCATGGAACAAAGGTGGGAAAGGACCCACAAGGGTTTGTGGATGAGATTAGGAAAATCACCCAAATTATGGGTGTCAATCCCTCTGAGAGTGCCGACTTGGCGGCCTACAAACTGAAAGGGGTAGCCCAAGTCTGGCACGACTAGTGGAAAGGAGGGCGGCCAGTGGGAGCAGGACCAGTGGAGTGGGAAGAATTTCACACAACCTTCTTGGACAGATTTTTCCCTCGGGAGCTGAGGGAGGCGAAGATGGCAGAGTTTATGAACTTGCGACAGGGCAACAAAACTGTGGAAGAGTATGCTCTGGAGTTTACTAGGCAATCTAAGTATGCTCCAGAAATGGTAGTCGAGCCAAGGCCTCGCATGTCGAATTTTGTGAACGGGGTGTCTAATCTGGTCTTCAAGGAGTGCAGGACGGCAATGCTAATCAAGGATATGGACCTCTCTAGCTTAATTGTATATGCACAATAGATTAAGGCCAAGAAGATAAAAATATATAGAACGTAAGAACAAGCAAGCAAGGACTAGCTAGTCATATTTCGGCCATCAGAGGTCTAGCGGTAGTAGTCGCCCACAGCAGCAATAGCAGCAGCAACAACAGAGGGCTCAGCCAGCACCCCAACTTTTCGATCCTACTAGGATCGGAGGGGTGTGTCATCTGGCACTCAATCTTAGGATCAAAGTATCAGGAACAAGTATCCATCTTGTCCCAAGTGTGGTAGGAAGCACCCAAGAGAATGCCTTCAAGGACGAGAGGGCTGCTTTGGGTATGGACAACTTGGACATAGGCTTAGGCAGTGCCTGTTAGCTGGGCGAGGGAGATCACAATCTACCACATCATCAGCTCTAACAGGTCGACCAGCCCAGCAGGCTAACATATTAGGTACAGGTGGCGGTCAACGCCAAAATTGTTTCTATGCTCTATCTTCTCGTCAGGATCAGGAAATCTCACCTGATGTAGTAACTAGTATGTTATGTCTCTTTCATCTAGACGTATAGCCCTCTTAGATCTAGGAGCTACTCTTTCATTTGTGACTTCGTATATAGCAGTTTAGTTTAGTATAAGTCCAGAGGTCCTCTTAGAACCATTCTTAGTCTCTACCCCAGTTGGTGAGTCAGTTAGAGCTAGCCGGGTGTATAGAAATTGCCCAGTCGCAGTCCTAAACAAACAAATTTCAGCTGATGTCGTAGAGCTAGACATGGTCGACTTCGACCTTATTCTCGGCATGAATTGGTTGCACTCCTGCTATGCCTCAGTTGATTGCAGAACTAGATTTTTCAGATTCCATTTTCCTAATGAGCCAGTTTTAGAATGGTTGGGCAGCAGTTCAGTGCCTAAGGGTAGGTTTATTTCCTACCTCAAGGCCTAGAAACTCATTTCCAAAGGATGTATATATCATCTGGTTCGGGTCAAGGATTCAAACTCTAATACCCCAACCATCCAGTCAGTTCTAGTAGTTAGTGAGTTCCCAAATGTTTTTCCTGAGGATCTTCCTGGAGTTCCCCTGAACGGGAAATAGACTTCGAAATAGATCTCCTCCCAGATACTCATCCCATCTCCATCCTTCCTTATAGAATGGCTCTAGCTGAGCTTAAGGAGTTGAAGGAGCAGCTAAAACATCTTCTTGACAATGGTTTTATCAAATCTAGCATCTCTCCCTGGGGTTCTCCAATGTTATTCGTGCGTAAGGAAGACGATACCCTCAAAATGTGCATAGATTACCGTCAGTTGAACAAGGTCACAATTAAGAACAGATATCCCCTACCTAGAATTGATGACTTGTTCAACCAACTTCAGGGAGCCAGTTGTTTCTCCAAGATCAATCTCAAGTCAGGGTACCACCAGTTAAGAGTTAGAGAGAGTGACATACCGAAAACAACATTCAGAACTCGGTATGGTCACTATGAGTTTGTGGTGATGTCCTTTGGACTCACAAATGCCCCAGCAGCCTTCATGGATTTGATGAATAGGGTCTTCAACAAGTACCTAGATATGTTCGTCATTGTATTTATCAACGACATTCTGGTGTACTCTAGAAATGAGGATGAGCATGCAATCACCTAAGGATAGCATTATAGACCCTTAGAGATCGCTAGTTATTCACCAAGTTCAGCAAGTGTGAATTCTGGTTGAAGTCTGTGACATTCTTAGGTCATGTGGTATCTTGTAAGGGAATATGAGTAGACCCTCATAAAATAGCAGCGGTAAAAGATTGGCTCATACCTACCTCTGCTACTGAAATTAGGAGTTTCCTGGGCTTAGCGGGTTATTACCGATAGTTTGTGGAAGGTTTCTCTTCTATAGCATCCCCTCTCACCAAGTTAACCTAGAAAAAGGTGAAGTTTTAGTGGTCAAATGAGTGTGAGAAAAGTTTTCAGTATTTAAAGGCTCGACTCACTACTGCTCTAGTTTTGAACCTGCCAGAAGGAACATATGGGTTTGTTGTATATTGCGACGCCTCCAGAGTTGGACTAGGTTGCATGGTGATGCAGTGGGGCAAAGTGATAGCCTACACCTCTAGACAACTCAAGTTCATGAGAATAATTATCCAACTTATGACTTGGAGTTTGCAGAGGTGGTATTCGCGTTGAAAATATGGAGACACTACTTGTACGGGGTTCACGTGGATGTGTTCATAGACCACAAGAGCCTACAGTATGTGTTCAGCCAAAAGGACCTAAACCTACATCAGAGATGATGGTTGGAACAGCTGAAAGATTATGACATGAGTGTGCTGTATCACCCGGGCAAGGCCAACGTGGTGGCTGACGCCTTAAGCAGGCAGTCTATGGGAAGTGTAGCTCACATATAGGAAGGAAAAAGAGATCTAGCGAAAGAAGTTCACAGGCTAGCCCGGTTAGGGGTACAGTTGGTGGATTCAGCTGAAGGTGGCGTGGTAGTACAAAGAGTGTCGGATTCATCCTTTCTAGTTGAAGTTAAGTCCAGACAAGATGAAGATCTAGTTCTACTTAAAATTAAAGAAGCAGTACTTAGAAAGGAGGTCGAGGCTTTCTCCCAAGGGGGTGATAGGGTAGGTTGTGCGTACCGGATATGGGTGAGTTGAGGCAGAAAATACTAGCTGAGGCATACAGCTCGAGATACACCATTCACCCCGGTGCTACCAAAATGTATCGCGATTTGCCGAATATTTACTGGTGGAACGGCATGAAAAGAGACATTGCTGAATTTGTAGCCAAGTGCCCGAACTGCCAGTAAGTCAAGGTAGAACACCAGAGACCAGGAGGTATGACCGAGGATATTAGCATACCCACATGGAAGTGGGAATAAGTAAATATGGACTTTACTACGTGTCTACCTCAGACTCGTCGACAACATAATTCAATCTGGGTTATAGTAGATCGGATGACTAAGTCAGCTCACTTTCTCCCAGTCAAAACCTCAAATACAGCTGAGGACTATGCTAGACTTTATACCTGAGAGCTAGTTAGACTACATGGGGTGCCATCCATCATTTCAGACAGAGGTACACAGTTCACCTCTCACTTCTCGAAGTCCTTTCAAAAGGGACTTGGTACTCAGGTCAAGCTCAACACAGCTTTTCACCCGCAGATAGATGAGCAAGTTGAGCGGATCATTCAAACCCTAGAAGTTATGCTAAGAGCATGTGCGATCGATTTTAAGGGAAGTTGGGATGACCATTTTCCTCTTATCGAGTTTTCATACAACAACAACTACCATTCTAGCATCTAGATGGCCCCGTTTGATGCATTGTATGGTAGAAGGTGTAGATCTCCTATACTGTGGTTTGAAGTGGGTGAAGCCACCTTGATAGGGTTTGAAGTGGGTGAAGCCACCTTGATAGGGCCAGACTCATTCCATGAGGCAATGCAGAAAGTTCAGCTAAGCCGGGAAAGATTGAAAACAGCTCAGAGCTGTCAGAAATCTTATGTAGATGTCCGGAGAAGAGAGTTGGAGTTTGCAGTTGATGACTGGGTATACCTGAAAATTTTACCCATGAAAGGGGTGATGAGGTTTGGAAAAAGGGGAAAGCTCAGTCCAAGGTATGTGGAACCTTATAGGATTTTGAGGCGTATCAGAAATGTGGCTTATGGTCTAGAGTTACCTTCAGATCTAGCAATTGTACACCCAGTTTTCCATGTGTCACTTTTGAAGAAGTGCATTGGAGATCCAATCTCAGTTGTGCCATTGGATAGCGTAGGGATAAAAGATAGTCTCACATATGAGGAAATACCAGTCCAGATCCTTGACTGTCTGGTGCGTAAGCTGAGGAACAAAGAAATAGCTTTATTCAATGTCTTATAGAGGAATCAGCAGGTTTAGGGAGCTACATGGGAGGACGAAGCGTATATGATGGCCAAATACCCGCAGTTGTTCCCTACCGGCTCCTGCATAGTTTGACATATTAGTTTTGACTCTAGAACTCAATTTAATTTTCATGACTAAGTTCAAATGTTCAAGTCTCTTATATGTTTTTGAATGTCTGTATGATAAGTAAACTCAGCTCAGATATGTATTTTGAAACGGAGATAGTCATTCCAGCAGTTTTGGAGTTGAATGTGCAGTATTTCAAGATTTTGATTGTTATTTTCTACTTCCTGTGTGTTTTCTAACATTCAAGGATGAATATTTACAAGGGGGAGATATTGTAACACCCTGGAAACTCAAAATCCAATTCTAGGGCATAAAGTAGGAAATCTGAAAAACTGCAGAAATATTGTAGGACGGCCCACCTGATGAGTCGTCAAGTAACCTCACGACTCATTAGGTGAGCCGTGAGGAGAAGGCTGGTTAATGTAAAGGAGNCTCACGACTCATTAGGTGAGCCGTGAGGAGAAGGCTGGTTAATGTAAAGGAGAGATACAGTGTACCTAATGAAGGACGTCACGATTCGTGGTCACCAACCATGACCCCTTAAGTCACTCATGGTCAGGCTGAGTTGGGAATATTATTAGTTGACCAGTGTACACAACGAGTGGGGGAAACGAGTCGTCACCTATGGAAACAACTCGTTAAGTGACTCATTATGGGACTTGGTATTGAATCTCCAAAATGAGACAGTGTCGTCCACGAATGGTGACCATGAGTCGTGGTCATAGATAACAACTCATTAGGCCCCTCATGGTGACCCACTGAGGATCTCAGGCAGTGTACCTGAGGGGAGTGACCACGAGTCGTGGTCAGTCACCACAGCTCGTTAGGTCACCTGTTAGGGGCACCAAATAGTTTTCCCAGCAAATTTCTAAGGGCTATTTAGTAATTTACATTCTCCTAAGCTCTAAACCACATCGTTTTAAGCGTAAAATCATACTTATTAGAGGGATGGGACGGTTCCTTCCCTCATTCTCACATTATTTTTCAGAAAATCATCGAAGGTTCTCTCAAGAAACTCTCAACCAAGCGTAGGGTTTTCCTCCATTGCAGTTGTTCAAGTCTCCTTCTTCAGGAAACCTTAACTTAGGTATGTGGTGTTTTAGCAAGGGGATTGTCCTTCCCTTGTGTTCCTAAAATCCCCCTCAACTTCCTCTATCAGTTTGAAGCCCTGAGTTTTTCAAGTATGAACAGGCTTCATAATTTATTTTCGTCGATTTCACTTAGAACGATGACCATGTGTATTATTGATATGATCCTCGTAAATTTCTTATCAAATTATCAGTGTTTATACAAAGATGAATCTAAGCCCTAACTTTTGAATTATGATTTTTCTTGTTAAATTTCCCTCTAGTGAGTGAAGAATGCTTTGGGATGAATTCAATGAATTTCTTTCTATACTTATATGATGGGTAAATATCCCATTAATCAGAATGACTTTAGTTGACTGAATGAAATTCCTATAATCCTTGAAATTTCTTTATGTTATGAAACTCCTATGTTGTTGGAATAAGTTGAATTCTCTATTAGCTGCTAGTAGTCCAGACCAGTTAGAATTTAGAATCTCTCCAGAATCATATCAGTTTAGTCTCAGTCAAAATTCTAGAATCCTCAAAGATATTTAGAAAAATTCTCAACTGATTAGTTTGACTTCAGTCTTATCTCGAGGTGCCGTGGTGCGTCTCAGTTATCAAAATCAGACTCAGATTTATAGCTTTTGGTCCATTATGTGATCATGACATCTTAGTATATAGCTCTGACCAGCCTCAGGACTCCAATTCAGTTACAGCTTGTTCTTAGACGGTTATGACGCTTCCAGATAAGCAGCTCTGACCAGTTTAGAACCCAGTTTCAGAATCTAGTCCAATAAGACTCTCAGGGTACATGCAGTTATACGTCCCTGACTAGTCTTGGACCCAAGTTTTGAGCTGTCAGCTTAGTAGTTCAGTTTAGGTTTTCCAGTAGGAATAGAACTTAGCACCAAACAGGCCAGGGTTCCAGTGCACCTAGGTTTCCAGAACTATGTTTCTAGTGTAGGTTACAGTATTACTTGGCTAGATTGGCCCCAGACTTTTGTGATCACTCAGTTCATGCTTTTATACCCTGAAAATGAATATCAGGTCCTACTGGTGGGGTGTATACATCGGACTCCACATCTAACTCACGTGGTTATATATCGGTTATAGATTCTCTCACTAGTCAGTCCAGTCCAGTATCAGAATAAGCAGCTCAAATTCAGTGTTTTAGACTTAGGGCATGTCCTTGACCATCAGATAGGGTCATCTTGACTATTTTAGATTACATCAATAGTTCAGTTCAGCTTACCTGTTTGTCAGTGCGTGTCATTTCAGTTCAGACTTTATATTCAGTTATATTCATCCCATTTACTCAGTACATTCAAAGTAGTGACGCATATTTTTATGTTGTATCATTTCATGATACAGTTGCGGGTTCTCACACTCAGCTCCATTTAGTTGCCGCATATCAGATTCTCTGCCTCAACTATGAAGTGTGAGTTCTCATCATCCGAGGGCATTATTTCTTCCTTTCAGTCATTTATTAGTTTAGTTAGACTTTGAGTTAGCTGGGGGGACTTGTCCCAGCAACTCCTCTATCAGTTTATTTCAATTGTTTGAACTTTATGTTTTTAGACTTATCTCTAATAAATATTTTATGATATTATTTCAAAGTTCCGATGTGCTTGTTTACTCAGAATTCTAGTAACTGATAGCCCAAGGGTTGACTATGGGTCACTTGTGGCTTCAAGTACCGTGTTACGCCTAGGGTATAGGCTCGGGGCATGACAGCAGCGAAGGCTTGACAGTGTTGTCATTTTGGAACAAGAAGTCGATATCTCCAAGAGGATCATTGCTCGGATGCTTTATGGACCTCAGTTCAAAGATCCAAATGCCACAGTCGAGTTTGACTATAGAGTAGATGCCCTGAAAAAGGGTTAAGCAACTGGGCTATTAGGAGAGACAAAGTCGGGTGAAATGGCTAGCGAGGGTCATAGAAGAGGATAATGAGGAGGTTTAATAGGTGACTAGTGGATCAACCATCAAACCAGAGACCAAAGCAGGGCTCGACAAAACAGAAAGTATCATAGTACGTCGTCCTTCCCTGAAATGGAACTTTCATGCTGGAGAAAGAACTAGCATGAAAGTCGATCTATTACGACCAACGCGATTGTTCCTATTTCATTTTATTCTTCCAAGCCCTTCTTAGAAAGCACTCACTGAGTTACTTACGGAATCTCAAATCTCTCTCGACGCCGAGAATTCTTTATGTGTCCAGGTCAATTAGAGGTTTGGCTTCCTTCTCCCCCACCTTTTAGCCTTCTGGACCCCTAAAAAAAAGAAAGCTGAAATCAAAAAGAAAGAAGAGAAATTGGGCCATCTTTCCCGAGAGAGGCCGCCTTCTCTCAGGCCAGCAGTCTTCTACTTCTAGT
>JACEIK010000223.1:285644-300052 GCA_018107945.1 Datura stramonium | reverse complement strand
TAAACCTAGGTAAGAACAAAGAATGTAGGGAGCAAGTTTGTATCTTACGATATAATTCGCGGTTAGGATAAGAAATTATACCTAATTTTCCTTGCTTGGTAATTAAAATGGGATGAGGTAGACACCAACTTAAAATTATCACATCACCACTCGAAGAAGTAGTTGTGAGGCTAAGTTGAGTTAAATGATTAGAGGTATGAAAGTCCCTAATCAAGAGCATAAGCCCCGTAAATCACATCCACGTAATTGAATTTCCCACGAACTAGAATGTCACATCCCCGCTGAACGATGTAGTTGTGAGGCTAGTTTGTCTTGTTTAGAGGCTCGAATGAGCATGAACATGAAGTTGTAATTATGTGAGATGAGAATTGATAGTTTCATACTTAAACCATTGCAAATTGTAGTATCGCATGATTATCAGGCTTTAACTCTAGTTGCTCCTTGAATGAATTCAGAGTATTTCGTTGATCATATCTAGACTTAATTAAATTTCTCAAAAAAGTCTATAATCAACACTTGCGGCATTTAATATCACACTTGAAATTGATAGTTAGCTGAATTGGTCCAGTCCCTATGGGTTCGACATCCAGCTTTTAAAAAGGGCCACTATATTACTTGTACGACCCGTACACTTGCGGGGCATCATCGACTCATCACATCCTGGGGTTGAAGAAGATCCCAAGGGTTCAGTTGTTCGCCGATTCAAGTGGTACGTGAGTTGGGTTTAGAATGTCATGAGACAGTTCGGTTCCTATCTACCGTTGGTGTTAAAGGGAGAACTACGAGGAGCCAACCCTAGTACAAGAGGACTGGGTTGGGATAACCTATGATGTACCGATTGTTATGCCAATAGCAGCGCCGGGCAGCTAAGTTGGTATGGAAAAACTACTGCGCCGCGGGAAATACTTCTCTATACAAGTTCTCGGACTAGGTTTTTGAACAGAACTTTGATAGGAGAGAGGTGTAAGCACCGCTAGGTGTGAAGCGATCTCATACTAAAAGAAACGACTTTCACTTTCCATAACAAAAATGAAAGAAAGTCAACCTATTCCTGAAATTGCGGTCAGTCTCGCTACCTCTTTAGTTTCCGCCCCCTACTTGCTTATTCGCAATTACTACCACAAGAAAATCGCCCCTATCTCTAAGGGGGCTTATGCACTCCAGGACTTTCTTATGTTATGGGGTCTCGAAGATTGAATTTAGCTGCCAACCCAAGTCAGCAAGCTGAAAAACTTTCTCCTTTCTCTAATAATAAGGTAAGCTCCATAACCGGTAAACACACTAATCCTCCACTTGTTCCTTTATGGGAATTCACCATCATGGTAAGAGCCAGATGGAGTTCGAGATATAGTTTATTAACCGCAGGTTTGGAACCCTAATCCTATGCAGCCTCAAAATACCAAACCTCCCATCTTCCTATTCGAGAACCATATCTCATTGCAGAGCCTCTTCCATTTCGATAGCCAATTCTCCAGCGCGAGGCTCCTATTTACTCCCCGAGGACTAGCGCAGGAGAGTCCCAAGCAAGTATTAGTTTTGACTATCTATAGCGGCAAACAAGGTGTAGTCGGAATGTCTTGGCAAGAATGCTTTGTTCTGTAGCAAAAGAATAGGCAACTATTGAATCTGCTGGTATAGAATCGACTGTTAGTAGGATTTTCGAGTGCTATTATCGTGTAATAAGAGAAAGACTACTTTTAGCTCTTTATTAGAATCTGCTGCTAGGAAATGCTCTACTCTTGCCGGTCTTGGTGGTAGGGCAGTAGGTCGCTAAGAAGCTGTTGTTGAAGCAGTGTGGCAGGGAAGATGCAATAGCCGGGAACAAGCGAACTGGAATTCTCACTTGAAATTTCGTATTAAAAGGAGAATTTCTCCGTGTCGAGAGAGATCTTAGATTCCATAAGTAACTTAGTGCTAGTGCTTTAGATCTTGAAATAAGAAAATGAAATAGGAACAACCGCACTGGTCGTACCGAAAAAATGTCCAATACAACCCATGACTATCATTCGTTATTTTTTACCCTTCCATAGCAGCCAATTCTTTTTTGCATTTTCTAGGAAAAGAAGGAACCTCTATAATGACCGTGGGACGAAATCTATAATGACTGCGGGTAGAAATATCGTACTTTTTGGAATCCTTCTTTTGAGCCTGACCTTTATCGTTCGTAGAAATTTTTTCGTTTGAATCAAAAATATGGCTTTCGACTTGTCTTTATCATATATATATCTATTCTATTTTCCATCTCGTTATTTGGGTGTTGTTTACGCACCCATTTTATATCTCACTTTGGTGTTAATTTACTGGATGTTTTTTCTTTGGGTATTGTTTTAAGTGTTGGTTCGGGAGGAGGGCAGCCATTTCCTCTTCCGGCCCCTTCCAGCCCATCAAAATCCTCATCAGAAGATTCATTCAGGCTCCAGGTCCTGTCGGAGCCTTGGCCCATGACTCACAATTTAGCCTATGAATCTTCGCTCCGAAATCGGATTTTGGCGCTGGAAAATGAAAATTGCATTTTTCTGCTTTCTAAAGAGAGGGGGGTATATTGGGCAGAAGTGAAAAGTGAACTCGAAAATTGTCCCTCTCAACGGGAATATAACCGATTACTCGAGTTCGAGAATAAGGATCTCCATATCCGGGAGTTGCGACAGTCTTGTTATTCTCAGTTTCAGCGAGTTTTTACCGATCATCCTGCCTTGGCAGAAAATGCCGCTTCCAACCCCCAAGAAGCCTTTAAAGACTTTTTGGATGAGAAATGCCATGAACTTGACCGAGAGGGCGGAACTTCATTAGTAAAAGACCGGAGAGAGCTCGCCTTTTTGAATCTACTTTCACATGATCTGAAAAAACATGGACAAAACTCCATCTATATCAATATTCTACTGGGGAGATGATATAATAAAGGTAAGGATATACAAGATATCATCGACGAAGTGACGTGAGAAATGTTATAGTGTGCCTAAGCTGCTATATTTGCTTTTGCGGGAGCTGCTGTCGGTATTGGAAACGTCCTTAGTTCCTCGATTCATTCCGTGGCTTGAAATCCATCTTTAGCTAAACAATTATTTGGTTATGCCATTTTGGGCTTTGCTCTTCTAACCAAAGCTATTGCCTTAATGATGATAGACTTTTTATTAATTTTAATGATTGAATCGAATATTAGACGAGTAGAATGGATTTATTGGCTATATTATATTATATCAGGTCGTACAGACTGGATCGGACGGGAGAGGAATGGAAAGCCAGGATCACTTGGTAAGCAAGCAGGCACTAACTCCCAGTTTTTTCTCTTCTTTCTTTTTTCAAGTCACGATCAGAAAGGTTCAAATCCATACCGTGCATCTGGAAAGCGTCGGTTCGAATCCGGTTCGTGACAAGGCCTTGGTCCATACAGATGGGATCGCGACCTTTCCTTTCCCTCGTCGATGTGGCTATAGCTGGTCACACTCAATTTAGACCTGATCGTGCCTGCGGGGTGGGTGCTCCAACCCAAAGTATGAAACTGAGCGAAGTAAAGAGAAAGAGCAACCAACGAAAGAAGGAACTAAGTAACTCGACCAACAGGAGAGGAACAAAGAACTTGACCCGCCAAATCGCATGTAAACAGGATGCGAAAACTGAATTAGATCAGTTTGGTGTTCAATCGACCCTCTTGCTAGGGAAGTGCATCCGATAAGCCCAAAATATCTCCTTATTGGCCGGTGTAACTCGTCTCTAAAGAAGAAATCAGGAAAGAAGGAACTGGTGAGCATTCCCCTATTCATTTGTCCAACTAACTATGTGATTGAATTAATGTGGTAGGTAGGAACATCCACTGTTGTTTCCTCGCTAACCCAATCTCGATCGAGAAGACAAAACATAGGTGTGACGAACCCCTTCACGATTGATTGGCACAATCTCGCCGTCTACAATAAAACGGCAACATACACGCTCGGGGTTTAGCTTGAGGCCAGGAGGGAATTAGTATATAATGAACATGGCGCATGGGTTGATACCAGGGCTATTCATGTTGATCTTAATGATGTTCCAAGCCTAGATGAGAATTCTAGACAACTAGCCACAGTCATAAGGAATCATTACAAAAAAGAAGAAAGAGTGATGCCAAAGCAGGAATTCTAATTAGACGGAGAAAGAAAGGGAAATGATTTGGAGATAGGTCAAATTGAAAAGAAAGATGACGAGAAGAAAACCTTAAGGTCTTGGGAGGAGTCTACGGCTCCAGCGAAAGGGACATGTGAGAATTTGGTCTTAGCTAGTGGAACAAGAAAGACATGGATCTATATTCAATACGCAAACAAAGGATTTCTCCCCAAAAAAGAGAAGAATTCCCCTTGCTTTCTTTTTTCTCCGCTCATGCGTGGCACTCCTTGCTCGCGGAGCGGCATACTGAAAAAAAGAAAAGCCTTATGGCGACTACCTTACTTAAGCAATTCTTCTTCTTTCTTAGTTGTAGTTCCTATATTGGTTTTTTCCTTTCTGGGTTTCTTATGGCCCTCCATCCTACAAACGGTCCGCCTGGACACTATGAATATTACGTCAATAGAGTAAGTTGTTCTTTAAGTTATGTCCTTAACACGAAGCTAGGGCAGCGATGCGAACTCTTGTGAGTGCATTAAGTAAATTAAACAGATACTAGCTGGTATGAATTGTGCAAGATCGAGCCCTGGCCTTGGAAGCCATCCATTCAAGCCTTCCCAGTCCTCTTTTTATTGTTTTTTGATCGGACTTTCTAAATCCATATGATATGATATGGATTTCAATCTTCCTAGCCTGGGTTTGTGTGAAGCATGAGAACATGAGCAAGCTCAGTCTTTCGCTACTCGTGTGACCCTACCTCATGGCTTTCAGAAGGGCCTAAAGTGCATGATGATTCGATTTCCGAAATATATAAATATAAAGAAAAAGGCCTCCTCTTGCTGTTCTCTTTCTTTCTCTCTCCTATTGACTATTGACATAGCAAAGTCTGGTTCTATTGAGCGTGATACCCGCCCTCTACAAAGTGGTTTTTGAAAAGGTCTTTAAACGACTCTTCGTCTCCAGTTCCAAAAGGTTTAATGAATGGCTTTTTTCTCTGCCCACCACCCATGAAAAGACAGACTACATAGGGCCTCCTCAGCCCGCCCTGGTTCAAATACCATTTTATCCTACCTCGCTCACCGCCCCTCAGGCTTAAAAGCCTTTTCGTTGTCACCACTTACCTAGATCGATATGGCTAGTTTTCTAGCGAGATTTCTAGCTTGAATTAAGGCTTCTAAGCCCCTCTCCTCTCTCTGTAACTAGAGAGGTAGGCAAACCTAAGTTTAGAGCCACCTCGATTCGGGATGTCAGAACATCAACCGGATCAGAAACCGAATCCTAAAGTGACTTCGGAACAGGTTCGAGAGCTTCGATTGAAAACCTTTCCTATATAGTGTCAGCTGATCCTTCAGCGTCTACACCAACTAAATCGAAAGCTTAATTCGAAAGACGAGAGTAGGCTCGAGGAGGATCAAAAGACTGATTCTTGGTCCCCTAAAGTTAGAAAGCTGGTTAGACTGCAATCTATGCCTATGGAAAGAAAATTCACGAAAAGCAATCCATATGATCATAAAGAAAGGCTTGCCTATACGTCTTTCTAGCGTACGCACGGTTCCTTTCGATTGGGGCCTGTCGCTACCTGGATCAATCAGCCTATTCTAGTTCGCCTTGTGTCATCCGATTTTAGGGAATTCATTGGATCGTGAAGTTGATTCACACCTGGCCATATCGAGGGAATGAAAATGAACTTGCCCCTAAAATAAGAGAAAAGAACTGGAATGGGAGAGGATGGTCATTGAGAAAGATGCCTTAACAGGTTGGTCATTTGTCAGGACGAGAATGTGAGTTCTTCTTATTATCGGTGAGCCGCTGCCCCTCATACTCTTCTTTCCRTTTTTGGGTCGCTCTTCTTATCTGCYGTACCCCCAATCCTCCTTCATACGAAGGCATCGTAACATATACATCAAATCAAGATCAAATAAAAGATTCTCCATCCCTTCTTTATACTCKTCTATCCCTCGATCAACTAGATGGGCCTAGGATAAGGCATTAAAAAACCGTCGATATGTGGGGTGATCGAACCGACTCATCTACAACTCATCTTTGAAAACAAGATGCGCTCCTACGTGAGGAGGTGGGAAATGAAAGTAAGAACCCTGCGCATGGATAAAAGAGCACGCTTTGAGGGAAGAAAGACTATAGAAAGGCTAAGTGAAGTCCGCCCTGGGGGTTAGGTTGTGGTTGTATTGGCTGCAAGCGGAACGTAGGCGCTTTAGGTGTTTGTTGACCATGCACTCTCGCTTCGTGTAATGTCGTATGTATGATAGAGGTAGTGTGGTGATTGACCTCAATGCTAATGGTGATCCCTAAGGTTCAACGAATGAATGAAGCTATTATCGTACCCGGATAGAGATGGTGGTCTTCCTCTGATGTCTCCAAGCCGGCCATAATAGAATAGATAGGCGAAGTAGTCAATAGCAGTCTGTTCTCGCCTATCGATAGATAGCAGGTTGCTTCCAAGCTCAAACCATTTGAAACTGAATTGCTACTTTTTTATTGTTATGATAGAGTGGTATTCTCTGCCCCTGTCAAATAAAGTAGAGGGGGAGAACTGGAACAGAGAAGGAAAAAGAGCAAAGGATTGACAAGTCTAATGGGGGAAGAATGGCTGACATGTTGACTGCCTTCGATAGACGAAAAAAACCCAAGCGACAAGTCACAAAGACTTCACTCACCTTCATAATGAAGGCCCGCTGGACACTAGTTCAACACAGGCTGGCACCGACCATTAATGACAATACCTTGAGTGCCAATAGAGCAACACTGGTGGTGTGTATCATGTCCTAATATTCCATCAATATCCCGAGAGTGATAACTGATGATATACGAGATCACGCTCTGGGCTTGAGCATTTCTATGCCTTTCCCAAGTCTCATTCACACACTTTGCATAGATGCTAGGGTGAGGGTATTAAGGGAGATTGATGTTGAGGTTGGAGGACATAAGACTGCAGATATAGGGCTAATTCGGGATGATATGAACGTGGTGAGTTAGGTGAGACTACCAGCAGCAGTTCCACCTCTACAACCAGTAGGGGGCGAGCAGATAGATGCCCTTACCTCACAAGAGTAGAGCAAGATGCCTGCTACAGAGGCCAGCCATATAGAGGCATCTCCAGTTACATCCTCCAGGCCTTCAGTGGGCATTCCTAGCTAGGTTCGAACCTTCTATGTCTTGGTTCCCTAGGATTTTCTCTAGAACATGGCCAAGAGATTGACGTTAATCGAGAAAAAATTCAACTTGATGATGGATAACTTCAAGCCTTGGGTGAAGGTTGAGATAGAGGAGGCTGCTAGAGGATTACATAGTCGGTTGGATTTCTTTAAGCTCTGTTTCAATGAGAATTTAGTGGAGTAGCCAAACATAGGCAGCCTGAGAGATGATTGGGGGCTCTACAGAGCCAAGTGGCCAAGTTATTATTTAGACAGCCGACAGTACTGGTAGCCTCCACCATTCCTGATTTGGATGTTAAGCTCGATAAGGAGCTTGATCATAAGGCATATTGAGCCACGACAGTAGCTGGAAAGATAAAGGAATGAATAGGGCCTCGAAAGTTGTTGATGAGGAGCCCTCGAAGAAGAAAAAGAGAAGGGAAAGAAGAGAGTGCAGGTGGGAAACAGTGGAGAGTCTGTAGTCTCATGACGAGTACATGTCAGAGCTGCAAGAGAGAGCTAGAGGAGCAGGGAGCTCCACCACGACCCTAGAGAGCTTGTGGGTGGAAAGGACCCTTTGATTGAGCCACATTCAGCCGAGAGATTGATGAAGTCATCTAGGTGACTGGTACTACCGAGGGGGTGATCACTGCCTCATGTCCCACACCATTAAGTACACTGGCAATCGCTGGCTCCATGACTATAGTGGAAGGGAGTGTGCTTCCACACACCCCCTCCGCAGGATGACAGGAGCACTTAGAGCGCCACACATATGTCCCTCTCCTAGTTCTTACATTTTTTACTGCTTTGGGGACAAAGCATGTTGTTAAAAGAGGGTGCGTGCACTTGTTTTTTATTTTTGACTTTGTCCGAGGGCTTTTTTGCCGAGTTTCTTTTCCCTCAGACATTCTATCTAGTAGAACCGATATATTTAGGATTTTTTGTTTTGTTTAACTAGAATTAGCTTTAGAGTACTTTACAGCTAATAAATGCACTTGTTTTTGAAGTTGTTGAAAAATGACCCTTTTTAAAGTTTTTGGTGTTAACTGTGTATGTTTACTGCAAAGCATGACTTCTGTGAATCTTTTTACGGCATTCAGTAGATTAGCATGTGTAATTGTGGCTTAGCTATGCATGAACCAGATAGGTAGAATAATGCAAACATATATCATGTGTGAGTGAGGATTCTTACCTAGTTCAATACTGTGTAGAGGATCTAGAACTTGCCTGATCGGTCTTTACATAGGATAGGAAAGGATGATAGGCCGTTTTTGTATTAGCCCACTTTTAGCTTAAATTTTCCTACCAAACAAAATGAATTCCTTGATCCCATGTTTGTGCCTAAAGTTGACCCTTTTTGTTGATTAGCTCATTCACCTTTCCTATTTTATTTATAATGAACTTGTTTTGGCTCTGGTCTCTTCTTGGACATTGTGAACCTCAAGTTAGGCAAAATGCATAAGTTGATGGTGGAATTGTAGGGGTGCATAGATGAGATAAGCAAGAAAAATAGAAAAGGCTAAATAATAAAGAGGTTGGGTGTGGTGAAAAGAAAGAAATGAAAAAGAAAACGAGATTAAAAAAAAAGAGCTGAAATGTCAAAAGTGAAAAGAAAAGAAAGAGAATTGAAAAAGATAAGAAAAATACACAACACCCACAAATGGCAGTTGAATGGTAAAAAAAGGAGGAAAAGGTGAAAAGATAAAAGGGGTAAAAGGTAAAAAGTGAAGCCAATTTGTGTAGTGCCAAGGACTATTAGTCACTAATTCCATATCTACCATGCCCAACTCGAAGCCTACATTACAAGTCGAGAAAAGTCCTATAGTGATCCTAGCCTAATTGTCTGAAAAGCCATAGTAGAGAAAATAAGAGCAAGCCTATCATATCCGATTTGCAGTATTTGGAACTTATTTGTGAGAGTGAGAGTCCTGTTAGATTAGTCTCAAGTTTCATTTATATATATCTGTGAGTTTTTGGGACTTCATTTGCTGTGAGAGTACATGGTTTGCATTGCATTCGGCCAGTTGTCTGTGTGAATAGCATTAATGATAGCTCAGTTCTCTGCTAATAGTTAGATTCCATGTCTTGATACCTGTATGTCATGATTTGTAGGTACATGTGTGCATAACTGACTTTGTTTGAATGAAATAAGGGTCAAAATTTGATAATGGTCTTTTGTGCAAATTTTGTTGTGTTGGTTGTTCGTCTTCTATTTTATTTTCTAGTTAAGCTGTTGTTTATGGTTTTGTTTGCTCAAGGACATGCAAATGTCTTAGGTTGAGGGTGTTGATGTGATGTGGGTTTACAACACTTTCGATTATTAAAACTGAGAAAATATGCATGGTCTTAGTTGTGTTTATACATATATGATGGACTTTTTCTTTGTTTTCAGGGAAATAAGGTGTTAGAGTTGAATGCTACGAAAGAAGGAAAAAGAGTGCAAAAATTGGACTAAGTACAGACTTCAGTACAAGTTGTACCTTGGTGGTATGAGCTGTACTGAGAGTCTTGATAAACTTCAGAATGATTGCTTATGGTACTAGCCAAGTACGACTCTTGGTACGAGCCATACCAGACCAGTTGTGGAAAACATAAGAAGGATGCACATTGATTAGTCTCCTGGTATAGGTAGAAACTACGATCTGTGATGATTACCTATGACTTGTATCAAGGAGCTGTGGTAAAGTTCAGAAAGAAGGTGGAATAGTAGATCTCATGGTGCGAGAGGAAACCATGAGTCGTAAGATCAAGGTACGAGTCGTACCAAGACACTCACGAAATTAAGCAGAGGATGCCAGAAATCAAAGGTTCAGACCAAGAGAGGAATGTACTACTTGTAGGAGCATTGTATGAGTCGTACCAACTCCCAGCATTTAACCAAATTTAGAGCTGTCAGACATTGTACGAGAGGACGTTACAACTCTTATGATCAAGTTACAAGTCATAGTTGAAGGCGGCGATAGTTCATCAATTTCTCTGTTAATTTAGGAAAAGTTTCTAATTATTTGTGTAAATACTTTTTAGGTTATTTTTGTTAGAGAGGATGGATACTTGGAGTGAAGAGTTCGACTTGTTGGGAGATTCTTCTAGAGTTTTCCAATATTTTTGGAGTTTTCTTCATTGTTCTTTAATTGATCAAAGTTGAATTTTGGAATAATCAAGTGGTTTTTTCTATTACGATCTTCATTGTAAGTTCTTTAATTATGATTTCTTCTATGAATTCTAACTTTTCTCTTACAATCATGAGAAGCTAAAACCTCCACAACTAGGATTGTGGGAACCATGGTGAATTAACTAACTAGGATGTGTACAAAGTGATTCTAAATCAATATGAATGTTTTTATTGTCTTCTCTTCATCTTTAGCGTTTCTTAATGGAGCGCAACGTTAGGACTTGCCCGAATTCTCTACTTGCTTGAACCTAGAAAGGTACAAATTAGGAAAAGAGAAGAACAACAAAGCCTTAAAATTTATGGTTCATTGTATAAGTTGAGTTATGGTCGCAGAATAATTAATTTGGAATAAATTGGTAATGGTTAAAGTGAAAGCACTCAAGGGACCTAATCCAGTATTGAGTATAGTCATTCAATAGGGACGAACCAGTCATTTGGATGAACCTATATTATCAATTCTACAACCTAAGTATTGGAATATATCACGAGTGTAAAACCCAAAGTAGTTATGAATCCATGGGGAACACCTCCCTAGTTAATTGTATCAACTTGATAACAACTTCAAGTGAGTGATGGCCCATCATAGTGGTCGTAACTTGGGAAAAGTTTTTGGGCCCTTATATTTAAGAGTGACGGCGGAGATGAAGGACCATCCGACTGGCGACGGCCCATCACCTAGGCCATATGACACGCAGCGACCCAAAAATCGTAGATTTCTTATATTTTATCCAGGGGGTTTTCATATATTTCCACTCTTCTAAGTCCTAAACTACGCCATTTTGGGTATATTGTCAAAGGATTTAGAGAGGTAAATGGTTCTCCTCCCTCATTCGCCACTTAGATTTTTAGAGTTGTCATAGTAGAATCCAGGGCTTCCCTCTCAACAAAAAACTAGGGCTCTTCATTAGTTGTAGAAAATTCAAACTTCTTCTTACGGGATTCGTCCACCAAGTATGTAGAACTTCAACAAAGGTCTCCTTTCATCCTTGTTTCCCAAGAATTTAGTAACCCTAGTCTTGAAATTCTAGAAATCATGATCTAGGGCTTTCCTTCAAATTATTGAGATCTCCTATTTTTCTATGATGGCAGACTGTCATGTTTAGAAATATTATGTACTGATGTTAGCATCTTCCATACTATAAAATGATTCACATGATATTAAATTTGTCCTGATGTCCTTATGAAATTATGAAATATTTCTTTACAGTATTTTTACTATTTTCAATATACCTAGTAATAGTAACAATATCAGTTTATCAGTATATTTAGTACCCTCAGTTATCAGGTCCTTTAGGCTCTCAGGACATTTCCAGGTAAGTAATTCTAACTTATACTTAGGACACAATTTCGAGCTATCAGTATAGTTTAGTTACATTATATATATATATATACACACACACACACACATCTGTTATGTATCATCAGTTTGGAGTAGTACTTAGCACCAAGCGGATTGGGGTTCAACGCACCCACGTTCCCCAAAACTACGTGCCATGATAGGATTTAATCCAAATAAACTTTACAGTTAGTGATCACATAGTCTAGTGACTGTATCCTAGCAAGGTACGGTGGGCCCTATCAATGTGGAGTAAAAATTAAACTCCACGTCTAGCTCACGTAGTTATATGTTGGTTAATAGGCTCTCCCACAGTACAGTACAATCATAGTTCACAATCTAGTCTTATAGATTTTAGATATTTTTATGGCTGAAATTTCAGATTATCAGTTCTTATAGTATTTTTCTCAGATTTTCAAACTCTTCCAACACTTATGATTCGAGCATGGTTATTGAATATCATATCACCCCAGTTTATGTACTATCAACACTTTATGTTTTATTTGATATTTCACATACTCAGTATATTTCAAGTACTTACACATACTTTTTATGCTATATCATTTTATCATTTAGGTTAGGGTACCCATCCTCAGCATTGCAGTTAGCTTCACCGGTGATTTTCAGTAGTGTTCTATTGGTGAGTCCTCATCTTCTGAGGATCGGAGTTGTTCTTTCCATTTTATTAGTACTAGCTCAGTTTTTAGACTTAGTGTTAGCTGGGGGCTTGTCCCAGAAACTCGTATGTTAATTGAAGCTTTCAGAAAATATAGTATCAGTTTAAGCTTATTATTATCAGTGTTATTCAAAACTCCAGTATTTACCAAATTTTATCTTTTCTCATAAAAGAATGTTTTTGCACTTCACTAACTTAGGCTTAGTTTTCTATTCAAATTCTAGTATGTTAGTATTATGTTATTCCATGGGTTTTCTTGGGGTCACTTGTGACTCCATGTACCATGTCGCGTCGAAGGTGTAGACTCGAGTCATGACAAACTTGGTATCAGAGCATCAGGTTTAGAGTGTCCTGGGATTTTTGAAAGCCGAGTCAAGTAGAGTCCTTTTCATGGGTGTGGATCACGCCATTGTAATGAGTGGGAGGCTACAATTAGTTTTAGGAAAATTCTCTTTTCTTCATGATTCTTATCGTGCGTGGAGTGTGAAATTCTAAAATGTGCTTCTAACTCATGCTTTACCATTTTCAGTTGACAATGCCTCCCAGAAGAGGAAATGGAAGGAGGACTTGTAACGCCCACCAACAAGCCCCACCAGTCCCTTAGGATGATCAAGTGACACCTTTGAATTCAGAGCTACTATTCAAATACTAGCCCAGGTGGTGACCAACTAGCTCAACCAGTAGGCCACTGTACCTGCCAATCCGAGTAGACCCTCAGCTGTTGCGAGAGTCCGAGACTTTACTCAGATGAATCCCCCCAGAATTTTATGGGTCTAAGGTAGATGAAGACCTGTAAGACTTTATTGATGAGGTTTAGAAGATCACCTAAATCATAGGTGTTACCCTTGTTGAAAGTGTAAAGTTGCCCGCCTATCACCTGAAAGGAATGGCCTAGATATGCTACAGATAATGGAAAGAGGGGAGGCGGATGGGCACAGGTCTAGTGAAGTGGGATGAGTCCGTGACCGTGTTTCTGGATAGGTTCTTCCCCCAGGAGTTAAGGGAAGCAAAGGCTGCAAAGTTCTTGAAATAAAATGACATGACGGTGTTATCTTCAGTTAGTTTCAGTTGTAAATGAGTTCCCAAATGTGTTTTTCAAAGATCTTCCTGGAGTCCCTCCTGAGCGGGAAATAGACTTCGATATAGACCTTCTCCCAGATACCCAGCCTATCTCAATTCCTCCTTATAGAATGACTCTACATGAACTTACAGATAAAAGAATAGCTAAAGGACCTTTTAGATAAGGGTTTCATTAGATCCAACATCTCTCCATGGGGTTCCGAGTCTTGTTCGTGCGAAAGAAGGATGCTACACTCAGAATATGCATCAACTACCATCAGCTGAATAAGGTCACAGTTAAGAACATATATCTTTTACCCAGGATGGATGACTTGTTCGACCAACTCCATGGAGCTTGTTATTTTTCCAAGGTAGATCTTAGATCAAGATACCATTAGCTCAAGTTCAGAGAATGTGATATTCCAAATCCAGGGGTTTCCTCTCAAGAAAGAACTGGGGCTCTTCATCAGTTGTAGAGAATTCAGGATTCTTCTTACTGAATCCTTCCTCTGGATATGTGGCACTTCAACAAGGGTCTCCTTTCACCCTTGTGTCCCAAGAATTCAATAACCCTAGTCTTGAAATTCTAGAAATCATAATCTAGGGCTTTCCTTCAAATTATTAAAATCTCCTATTTTTTTATGATGTCATACTTTCATGTTTGTAAATATTATGTACTGATGTTAGCATCTTCCGTATTATAATATGATTCACATGATATTAAATTTGTCCTGATGTCCTTATGAAATTGTGAAATGTTGCTTTACAATGTTTCTGCTATTTTCAATATACCCAGTAATAGTAACAATATCATTTTATCAGTATATTCAATACCCTCAGTTATCAGGTCCTTTAGACTCTCAGGACACTTTTAAATAAGTAGTTCTGACTTAACCTTTGGACACCATTTTGAGCTATCAGTACAATTCAATTATATAT
>JACEIK010000223.1:252646-285527 GCA_018107945.1 Datura stramonium | reverse complement strand
ATATATAAGAAAACACGTGACAACTAATATGGGACTAAGAGAGTAATTTGAAAATTCCTTTTTACATGCTCTATTAAGTATTTTTCTAATAAATCATCTAAAGAAATATGTTAGGGGAAAACTATATCTTTAAAAAATAGAATTAGAACCTCTTTGTAGGCTAACTTATCAGTAACTTGAATGTCCTCAACTGGAACAACTTGGGACGGGTCCCTTATGCACTTTCATAACATGGACACGTGGAACATTGGATGATCAAATTCCAGCTCTGGAGGCAATTCTAGATCATATGCTACTAGGCCTATCCTTTGGAGGATCCAATATGGGCCAATGAACCTAGGGCTAATCTTGCCCTTCTTACCAAACCTTATCACACCCTTCATCGGCGAAACTTTGAGGAATACCCAATCATTATCCTCGACTTCCAAGTCTCTACGCTGCACATAAAAATAGGACTTCTGATGACTCTAGGCTGTCAGCAAGTGCTCTCTGATTAGTTTTACTTTCTCTTCTAACTAGTGGATACATACATACATACATACATATATATATATATGTGTGTGTGTGTGTGTGTATGTTATATGTCATTAGTTAGGAGTAGTACTTAGCACCAAGCGAACTAGGGTTTTATAGTTAGTGATCATAAAGTCCATTCACTATACCCTGGCGAGGTACAATGGGCCCTATCGATGGGGAGTAAACATCGAACTCCACGTCTAGCTCATGTAGTTATATATCGACTAATAGGCACTTCCACAGTATAGTACAGTCATAGTTCATAGTCCTATCTTATAGATTTCAGATATGTTTATGGCTTAAATTTTAGATTATCAGTTCTTCTAGTATTTTCCTCAGATTTCAGACTCTTCCAGCACTTATGATTCAAGCATGGTTATTACATGTCATATCAGCCCAATTTATGTACTATTATTACTTTATGTTTTATTTGATATTTCATATACTTAGTACATTTCAAGTACTAACACATACTTTCTGTGCTATATCTTTTTATGATATAGGTTCAGGTACCTAGCCTCAACATCACAGTTAGCTTCACCGGCGATATTTAGCAATGCTCTATTAGTGAGTCCTCATCTTCCGAGGACCGGAGTTGTTGTTTCCAATTTAGTTGTACTAGTCCAATTTTCCAAACTATGTGTTAGTTGGGGGATTTTTCCAACAATTAATATGTTAATTAAGCCTTTCAGATAGTATAGTATCAATTTCATCTTATTATTATCGGTGTTGTTCAAAACTCCAGTATGTACTAGATTTTATCTTTTCTCATAAAACTTTTATTACACTTTAATAACTTTCACTCAGTTTTTTATACAAATTCTAGTATGTTAGTATTATGCTATGCCATGGGTTTTCTTGGGGTCACTTGTAACTCTAAGTACCGTGTTGCGTCTAGGATGTAGACTCAGGTCGTGACATCCTAGTAATACAATCCAGAACCCAAAGAATAATAGTCACTGTATGGTTGTTACTACTAGAAGTGGAAAGGAGATAGTTGATCCTCCGATGCTGACTATGTTCGATGAATTAGCTGAGCCCAAGTTGTGTGATGATGATAAGGTTTCAAATTTTGATGATCAGGTTGTGGTTAGAGAGACAGCTGAAAAGAGGGCTCCTAGTAATTAAAAGGAGAATGTGTCTAGATAGGGAAGGAGAAGGAAGTCCCTTAGAAGTTGACTTGATTCCTAGACCTCCTCCACCTTTCCCATAGCGGTTGAAGAAGAGGGACGAAGAAGGGAAATATTACAAGTTCAATTCGATACTGAAGCAGTTATCCGTGAATATCCCTTTAGTCGAAGTACTTAAGCCGATATCTGGCTACATGAAATTTATGAAGGATCTTTTCACTAAGAAGAGGACTGTGAAATTTGAACCTGTGAATAATTTGCACCATTCTAGTGTAATATTATTGTGGTCCCTTGTGCTGAAAAAGAAACGCCCAGGAGCTTTCACAATACCATGCACTATTGAAGCCTTTAATTTTGCTAAGGCTTTATGTGATTTGGGTGCTAGTATTAATCTTATGTTGTTAGCAGTGTTCAGACAGCTAGGCTTAGGAGCCGTCAAACCGACTATAATGCGGCTTTTGATGGCAGATCGTATGGTGAAAAATATAGTGGGGATTCTTATGATGTATTACTGAAGATTGAGCACTTTATCTTTCCAACAGATTTTTTAATTCTAGGCTGTAAGGTGGATTGGAGGTCCCATTATCTTAGGGAAACCATTCCCTTCCACTAGTCGTGCTTTAGTAGACATGGAAATCAAATAATTGAAATTCCGATTGAATAATAAAGAAGTAATTTTCAATGTGGCCCAGTATATGTAGCAGCTAAATGATATGCGGATGGTCTTAGTGATGGATATTGCGTAGGTTGAGTCTCCAATGATGCCTATTGAGGAAAAGTTGAGTATTGAAGCCCTAGCAGCTGTGATAATGATTGTGGTGCTAATGAAATTGATGGGTATGATGAGATTGTGAGCACACTTGCCGATATGGGGTCATATACTTATGCTTCTAAGAAAATGGATCTTTATTTGAAGATCCATAAAACCCCACCAGCCAAGCCTTCTATGAGGAGCCTCTAATCTTAGAGCACAATGTGCTCCGATCTCACCTTCAGTATGTATTCTTAGGAGCTGGAAATACCTTGTCGGCCATTGTAGCAGTAGACTTGATGGAATGACAAGTGGAGGCTTTGTTCTCTATTGTAAAAAGATAAAAGAGGGCCAGTGGATAGTATATAATAGATATGTAACACCCCAAAAGTCCCTACGATCAAACCCAAGGACTGAAATAAAGAAAGCAGGAAAATTTGCACCAGGTCACAGAACGAGTCATTGAGTGACTTGTCAAATGACCTGATGGGTCGTTGAGTGACTCGTTAAGTGGTATAGAGTTGGAGAAAAGGGTGTTTTCCATAATTTATGATGAGTGAGGTAACGATTCATCCTGTCACCTAACAAGTTATTAGGTGACTCATTCAGTGTGAGACATGGGTGAAACCTTGAGATTCAGAGAGTCTTAACGAGTAAGGAAGCGATCCATTAAGTATTTTGATGAGTTGTTAAGTGGAGGTATCAAGAAAAGATCAGAAAGTTGGAAAATCTTCAGTGGTAACGGATCGCACCCAATGGCTTGTTGAGTGCCCTAATGAGTCGTTAGGAGGATCATTAGTTCTGGCAGTGACATTTTTCTGTCAGATCATTAAGGGTGTTTTCTTAATTTTATAAGTTTATAACTTATAAACTAAGTCATTTTGAGATTTAGAAGAAGAGTTTTAATCATCCTAGGCCCTCATTATACTCCTAACACTCCAAATTAAAGATCAAATCCTCTCAAGGTAACCTACGGTTCATCACCTTCTTCCCAAATCCTATTGGGTATTCAAATCAAGTTACAAACTCGTTAAGACCAGGTATGTAGGGTCATGAATGGGGGAATTCTCCCATCCTCATGCCCAATTTCATCCCTAATCTTTGATTTAAGACTACAATCATGTTATGTTGAAATTCTAGGGTTTTATGTATGGGTTTAATCCTCTCATGTTTCAATTGACATTTTATGACTATAGGGAAGATTTATGATGTTTTATGTTTCATGAATTTATGAATTTTAGAGTATGATGATTTCCTCAAGTATGCATGACTTTTATGAATGTTAACCTTATGATAATGGCTTACTCACAGGCCTATTTCATGGTTAGTTCATGTATCTCAAGCATGTTTATAAATCTCATGATCTCAACTAGGCCATGTACTTCAAGTATGTTTCATGATTATGATATGAACACTATATATATTTTGAGAATAGTATTTAACACCGAGTAGACCGGGGTTCCAGTGCACCGAGGTCTCAGAACTACGTGCCAATGTAACCATGATGGGTTCCTGCACGAGTGTGTCTCCCATTCCCATATGGGCTACCCATGAGTGATATCACACCTTTTTCATGGTTATACCCTCGGCAAGGTATGAACACCCTCCCTACTAGGATTTTACCGGCCGGGCTCCATGTATGATCACGTGGGGTATGTTAGTTATAAGAATATCCCACTATTCTTCATGTTTTCAATTACTTATATTCATGACTTATGATATTATGTTTTATATTATATTTTACCCATTGATCAGTTTATGAGTTTTCACTTATGATTTAAGCATGACACGCTATATAACCTCTATTTTAAAACATCGGGTCATTATGTTCAACTTATGACAAACATCTTATGAACATGAATAATTCAAAAATATGTCCTTTAGCATGTTGTCCCTACTCTCATGTTCGATCTTGATTTACATTTATGATTTCAAACTATCATTGTTCTAGCATTTTTTACTTATCTTACATACTCAGTACATTCAAAGTACTGACCGCACACTATAGGCTATATCATCTCATGATATAGGTTCGGGTGATCATTCTCAGTTTCGGCGTTAGTTCACCCCTGCTCAGACATGCTCAATTCTCAGTCTAGGTGAGTCCTTATCTTTTTAGGATAATTATCAGTATATGATTTACGCATGTCTTTTAGTTTCAGTATTTCGCAAGCTAGTTAGGGGTGTTGTCCCATCATCTCATCAAATGTTTAGACGCTTTTCAGATAGCTTGTATAGATGTTTTCAGTGGTGTTGGTTCACATTCACATTTATGTTGTTATGCTATGCAGACTTCTGCTAACGTCATGTTCATGTTTTTTCCCGCTTAATTATACTCTTATGTCATGCTATGTATGTGCCATGGGTTAGCTTGGATCCGTTCGTGGTTCTCGGTTTCGTGTCTTGATCTAGGGTCTTAGCTTTGGTCCTGACAAGATATTATTGGGATCCATTCGGTATTTATACACATAAGATCTAGCTTGAGCCAGACTATATTTTGAGTATTGAGCATCAGCTAGGTTGAATCCACCTATGCAAGAGGTGATCGCGAAGGAGATTATTAAGTGGTTGGATGTGGGTGTGGTTTACCCTATTGCAGATAGCAAATGGGTAAGCCCTATCCAATGTGTGCCAAAGAAAGGAGGAATCACTGTGGTTCTAAATGATAACAATAAGCTCATTTCATTGAGGTCGGTCACAAGTTGGAGAATATGCATGGATTGTAGGAAACATAACCGTTGGACGCAAAAAACCATTTCACAATGCCATTTATGGATTAGATGCTTGACCGACTTGCAAGTTGATGGTGGTATTGTTTTCTTGATGGTTATTCAGGGTATAATTAGATCTCTATAGCTCCGCAGGACCAAGAGAAAACTACCTTCACTTGCCCCTGTATGCAATGGGTTAGCTTGGAGCCATTTGTGGTTCTAGGTCCCGTGTCTCGATTCGGGGCCTTAGCTCGGGTCATGACGAACTTAGTATTAGAGCATTAGGTTCAGGTGCGTCCTAGGGTGTTTGAAAGCTCGTTAAGTAGAGACTTTTCATGGGTGTGAAGAGCACAACACTTATGGGGAAGAGGCTCTGACACGTTTTAGGAGATTTGCCTTCTTTGATAATCTATGTCATGCGATGAAGTACATCTCTCTACTCCTCTAATTCATGCTATATGCATTTGCATAAATATGCCTCCACACCGAGTTAATGGAAGAAGAAATGGCAACAACAATGGTGATGGAGACAGGCATCAGCCAACCCCACTACCTCCAGCGGATCCCTTGCCCGAGAAGGTTACTCATGCCATGTTTTGGGCCACTTTTCAGATGTTGGGCCAAACTATGACAGCCCAGGTCAACCAGCAGGTAGTGGCCTATGTACACTAGAATGGGAATGCGGCGGCGGCGAGAGTGAGATACTTCCTCAAGATGAACCCACCTGAGTTTTAAGGTCATATGCGGATGAGGACCCACATGAGTTCATACAGGAGCTTTAGAAGATCACCCAGGTTATGGAGGTGACTGGAGAGGAGAATGTAGACTGAGCCTCCTATCAGTTGAAGGGGGTTGCTCATATCTGGTTTCAGCAGTGGAAGGAGAACCGAGGAGTTGGTGCGGTTTTCATTGGTTGGGATGAGTTTGTTATCACTTTCTTGGAAAGATTCTTTTCTCAAGAGTTGAGGCAGGTGAAGGAAATCGAGTTCGTCAAACTGAAGAAGAATGATAATGCTTAAACTCACACTTCCTTGCAAAGTATGAAGCGGACGTTGTCAATAAAGAACCCAACAAAGATGTTGGTGTCGAACCCATAGGGAATATGAAAGGACATAGAAGAACGCTAGTGTAATGCCCCAGAAACTCAAAGACTAGACCCGAGACTTAAATCAGAGAAAACTGGGAAATCTGTACCAGGTCACAGAACAAGTGGTGAACACGAGTTGTTAAGGGACTCGTGGTGAGGATTGGGGATACTTAGTTGAAAATTTTGGAAAGAGGGGTTGACCACGGGTGTGACCATGAGTCGTGGTAAACACCACGAGTCGTGGGGTGCCCCATGGTCAGGATTGATTAAGAATTAGAGGAGGACAGGCAGTGTACCCAACGGGTCCTCACCACGACTCATTTGGGACACTACAAGTCGTGGTGTCGCCCGTGGGGACTCTAGGGTAAATGTGGGCAGTGTAGTCCATGAGAGGTGACCACGACAACCACAACTCATTAGGTCCCTCGTGGTGCCCAACAGGAGGTTCTAGGAAGTGCACCTCACAACTTTGACCACATTCATGGTCACTCGCCCACCCGTTAGGTCCTCGTGGGGGGGCCTGACAGTCAGTTTTCCTGGGAAATTCCTAGGGGTGTTTCAGTAATTTCCTAACCTCCTAGCCCTAAACTACGTCATTTTAAGCATGTTTTAAGACTTATTAGAGGGGTTAAACTGTTTCTTTCCTCATGCTCCCCATTCAGATTCTCAGAAATCATCATAGAACTTCTCTCAGAGCTTTTCAGAGCAAGAGCTAAGGCAACCTTTTCTCCTCAATTTCTCAAGGAAATTATTTGGGCTTCTTCACCAGGTATGTGGGAATTCAACAAGGGAATATTTCTTCCCTTGTGTCCCCAAAATCCTCATTGTTTTCTCTATCAGATCTAGCCTTAAGATTTGAAATTGTGATGAAATTATCTGTCAGACATTGCTCAAATCATGTGAAATACCATTTATGTTAATTGTTGATATTTTTCCACCAGTTGTGACTATGTTGCTGCTTATTCTTATAAAGTGAAATCTAGCCCTGGTCTTAAATACAGAGCAACTAGAATCATGCGATAGTATGTACATATTGAATTTTTTGCTTGATTTTACCAGTGTTAGGAACTCCTGTGTTGTTGATTGTATTTAAAATCAGTCAGATTATTGTTAGTTTAGTTTCAGTCGAAGTGTTAGAATATCTAACGTTAGTCATAAATGTCTGCTGATCAGTTTGACTATAGAAATTCTCGAGGTGTCAGTAATACCTCCTAGTTATCAGAATTAGATTTAGAACTCAATTATAGTGGTCCACTAGGCGGTCATGACACTTTAGATAGGCAGCTCTGACTAGCCTTAAGACCCCAGCTTCAGATTACAGTTTTCTCCTCAGACGGTTATGACGCTTCTAGATAAGCAGCTCTGACTAGTCTTAGAACCCAGTTTCAGAATCTGATCCGATAAGACACTCAGGGTGCTTTCAGATATGTATCCCTGACTATTATTGGGCCCCATTTTTGAGCTATCATCTTAGTATTCAGTCTAGGACTATTAGTTGGGAGTAGGACTTAGCACCGAGCGGACCAAGGTTCCAACGCACCCAGGTTCCCAAAACTACATTGACATCATAGGTTACAGTATTTATTAGCCTGATTGGCCCTAGACTCTTTTGATCACCCATTTCATGCCTTTATACCATGGAAAGGTATATTGGGTTCTACCGATAGGGTGTATAATCGGACTCCACGTCTAGCTCACGTGGTTATATGTCAGTTATAGACTTTCCCACTAGTCAGTTCAGTATAAGTTTAGTCTAGTTCAACTCTATCTCAGCTTAGCTTAGTTCAGAACAGTTTCAGACTACTCAATACAGTTATGAGTTCAGTATAGTCTTATAGACCAGTATCTCAGATTCAAAGCATGTCTTTGACCATCAGACAGGGTCTTTTAGAACATCTAAGTTATTTCAATTATTCAGTTTAGTAGCTTCAGTTGTTCATTGCATGCCTCTTTAGTTCAGCACTTTTTATTTCTTGTATATGAATTTTCTCACTTACTTAGTATATTCAAAGTACTGTCACATACTTTTATGGTGTATCATTTTATGATACAACTGCAGGATCTCAGTCTCAGCCTCTCTAACCAATCACTCTCAAAAGACTTCAGCTTTCCTATTTGGTGAGTCCTCATCTTTCGAGGACGAAGATTATTTTACTCAGTTTTGCTTTCTTCTATTTAGATTAGGAGTTATATGGGGGCTTGTCCCAGCAACTCGTCAGTCGTAGTGGCTTTCAGATGCATATTTGCTTCTTTTTCAGACTTATAGTTTTATTCAAATGTTTTCAAACATTATGAATCAGCTCCACGCTCTTATATTCTTATATTGTTTCTTTAAACTTCCGTTGTATATATTTATATGTTACTCAGGATGCCAGTATCTGATAGATCAGGGGTTGACTTGGGGTTACTTGTGACTCCAGGTACCTTGTTCTATCCAATGTGTAAGCTCGGGATGTGACAAACTTGGTATTAGCGCACTAGGTTTAGAGTATCCTCGGATGTCTAAAAGCCGCATCGAGTAGAGTCATCTTCATAGTTGTGAAGCGCGCCACACTTATGACGGAGAGGCTACGAGATGTTATTAGGAAAATTCCCTTTATTTCATACTCCTTATCGTGCATTGAAATTCAGTTCCAGAATCATTCTCCTAACTCGTGCTCTATTCCATTTCAGTGAATCATGCCTCTGCAATATGGTAATGGAAGAAGGGCCAGTAATGCTCACCGACCTGCCCCACCAGCCCCGGTAGACCCTCAGCACGACTTAGTGTCTACCACAGAATTCAGGGTGGCCATTCAGTTGCTTGCTCAAACTGTTACCAACCAGGTGAACCAGCAGGTGGTTCCAATCAACAACAATGGTTCCGCAGCAGCTGCCCATGTGCGGGACTTCATTCGAATGAACCCTCTGGATTTTCATGGATCTAAGGTGGGAGAGGACCTACAAACATTTGGGGATGACATTAAAAAGCTCCCCCATTATGGGTGTAAGTCCCTCAGAGAGCGTCGACTTGGATGCCTACTAGCTGAAAGGGGTAGCTTAGGTCTAGTAGGAATAGTGGAAGGAGGGGAGGCCAGCGGGAGCTGGACCAGTGGAAAGGGAGGATTTCACTACAACCTTCTTGGACAGATTCTTCCCTCGGGAACTCAGGGAGGTGAAAGTAGTAGAGTTCATGAATCTGAGACTAGGAAATCAAACAGTAGAACAGTATGCTCTGGAGTTCACCAGGTTGTCCAAGTACGCTCCAGAGATGGTGGCCAAGCCAAGGGCTCGCATGCTGATGTTTGTGAATTGAGTATCCAACTTGGTCATCAAGGAGTGAAGGACTATAATGCTTAATAAGGACATCGATCTCTCCAGCCTTATTGTCTATGCCAAGCAGATTGAGGTAGAAAAATCGAGGGACATATAGCAAAAGAACAAGAGGGCAAGGACTGACCAATCAGATTATGGCCACCAGAGGTTTGGCGGTAGCAGCCGCCCATAGCAGCAGCAATAGCAGCAGAGGGCTCCAACACCCAGCTTAGCCAGCGCCCCTACCTTTCGGTCCCACCAGGACCGGAGGGGTGGAGCATCTGCCTCACAGTCCCAGAGCTGCAGTGCTGGTAATAGGTATCCATCTTGCCCCAAGTATGGCAAGAACTACCAAGGAGAGTGTCTTCAGGGTCAAGAGAGTTGTTTTGGTTGTGGACAGCTTGGTCATCGGCTTGGAGAATGCCCGTCAGCAGGACAGAAAGGTCATAATCCAGTACCTCAGTAGTTCTAGAAGGAAAATACCTCAGGTACGGATGACGGTCAATGCCAAAACCATTTTTATGCTTTATCATCTCGTCAGTATCAGGAGAGCTCACTTGATGTGGTCACGGGTATGTTACGTCTTTTCCACCTAGATGTATATGCCCTGCTAGATCCGGGGGACACACTATAATTTGTGACTCCCTATGTAGCAGCCCAGTTTGATATCAGTCCAGAGGTCCTCTCAGAACCATTTTCAGTCTCCACCCCAGTTGGCGAGTCAGTTAGAGCCAGCCGGGTGTATAGAATCTGCCTAGTCTCAGTCTTCAATAAGGCCATTCCAGCTGATCTTGTAGAATTAGATATAGTCAATTTTGACCTCATCCTTGGCATGGATTGTTTACACTCTAGTTATGCCTTAGTCGACTGTAGAACTAGGGTCTTTAGGTTTTAGTTTCAGAATGAGCCAGTGTTAGAATGGACGAGAAGTATTTCAGTGCCTAAGGGTAGGTTTATTTTCTACCTTAAGGCCAAAAAGCTTATTTCCAAAGGGTGCATTTATCATCTAGTTCGGGTTAAGGATTCCAACTCTGAGACCCCAACTATCCAGTTAGTCCAAGTTGTTAGCGAATTTCCTGATGTGTTCCCCGAAGATCTTCCTGAATGGGAAATCGACTTCGATATAGACCTCCTCCCAAATACTCAGCCCATATCCATCCCTCCTTATAGAATGGCTTCAGCTGAGCTTAAGGAGTTGAGGAGCAACTAAAAGACCTTCTTGACAAAGGTTTTATCAGACCTAGCATCTCGCCCTGGGGTGCTCCAGCACTATTCGTGCGAAAGAAAGACAGTACCCTCAGAATGTGCATCAATTACCATTACTTGAATAAGGTCACAGTTAAGAACATGCATCCCCTACCCAGAATTGACGACTTGTTCGACCAACTTCAGGGAGCCAGTTGTTTCTCCAAAATAGATCTCAGGTCGGAGTATCACCAGCTAAGAGTCAGAGAGTATGACATACCAAAGACCGCTTTTAGGACTCGGTATGGTCACTTCGAGTTTATGGTTATGTCCTTCAGACTAACAAATGCCCCTACAGCCTTTATGGACCTGATGAATAGAGTTTTCAAGAAGTATCTGCATATGTTCATCGTTGTATTTATCGATGACATTCTGGTATACTCCAAAAATGATGAAGAGCATGCTAATCATCTGAGGATAATGCTTCAGACACTCAGAGACCGCTAGTTGTTCACCAAGTTCAGTAAATGCGAATTCTGGTTGAAGTCCTTAACTTTCCTGGGTCATGTGGTCTCGAGTGAGGGTATTCAGGTTGATCCTCAAAAGATATTCATAGTGAAAGACTGGCCCAAACCTACCTCTCCAACCAAAATCATAAGTTTCTTGGGTCTAGCCGAGTATTACCGACACTTTGTGGAAGGCTTATCTTCTATATCCCCTCTGACTAGGATGACTCAGAAGAAGGTGAAATTTCAGTGGTCAGATGCATGTGAGAAGAGTTTCCAGGAATTGAAAACTCGAGTCACTATCGCTCCAGTGTTGACCCTACCGGAAGGATCATATGGGTTTGTTGTATATTTTGACACTTCCAGAGTTGGGATTGGTTGCGTTCTGATGCAGTGGGGCAAGGTGATAGCCTACGCCTCTAGATAGCTCAAGGTTCATGAAAAGAATTATTCGACTCATGATTTAGAGTTGGCAACAGTGGTGTTTGTGTTGAATATATGGAGACACTATATGTATGGGGCTCACGTGGATGTTTTCACCAATCACAAGAGCCTTCAGTATGTATTCAGTAAGAAGGACCTAAATCTTCGTCAAAGAAGGGGGTTAGAGCTCTTGAAGGATTATGACATGAGCATATTATATCACCCGGGCAAAGCCAATGTGTTGGTTGATGCCCTGAGCAGAGTGTCTATAGGTGGTGTAACTCATGTTGAAGAAAGCAAAAGGGAATTGGCAAAAGATATTCACCGACTAGCTCGGTTAGGGGTGCAGTTGGTTGATTCAGTTGAGGGTGGAGTAGTTGTGCAGAGTGAGTCAGATTCCTCTCTGGTGGTTGAAGTTAAGTCCAGACAGAATGAAGATCCCATCTTACTTAAGCTGAAGGAAGCGGTTCTCAGAAAAGAGGTTGAGGCTTTTTCTTAAGGGGGAGATGGTGTGCTCTGTTACCAGGGAAGATTGTGTGTATCGGACGTCGGTGAGTTGAGAAAGTAGATACTGGCTGAATAACATAGTTCGAGGTACTCCATCCACCCTAGTGATACTAAAATGTACCGAGATCTGCAAAATATTTACTGGTGGAACGACATGAAAAGGGACATCGCAATTCGTAGCTAAGTGCTCGAACTGGCAGCAGGTCAACGTAAAGCAGTAGAGACCAGGAGGTATGACCCAGGATATCAGCATACCCATATGGAAGTGGAAATAAGTGAATATGGACTTTATTATGGGTCTACCTCAAACTCATCGGCAACATGATTCTATCTGGGTAGTAGTAGACCGGATGATTAAGTCAACACATTTTCTCCCAGTCAAAACTACATATTCAGCTGAGGACTATGCTAGGCTTTATATCCGGGAGTTGTTCAGGCTTCATGGGGTTCCATTATCCATTATCTCAAACAGAGGTACCCAGTTCACCTCGCATTTCTGGAAGTCGTTTCAGAAGGGACTTGGCACCCAGGTCAAGCTCAGCACAGCTTTTCACCCGCAGATAGATGGGCAAGCTGAGCGGACTATTCAAACCCTAGAAAATATATTGAGAGTGTGAGCGATCGATTTCAAGGGCAGTTGGGATGATCATTTGCCTTTGCGTACAACAACAGCTACCACTCTAGTATCCAAATGGCCCCGTTTAAGGAATTGTATGGTAGGAGGTGCAGGTCTCCTATTGGGTGGTTTGAGGTTGGTGAAGCTACTATAATCGGGGCAGACTCGATTCATGAAGCTATGCAGAAGGTACAACTCATCAAAGAAAGATGGAAAACATCTCAGAGCCGTTAGAAATCTTATGCTGATGTAAGGAGAAGAGAATTAGAGTTTGTTGCGGATGACTGGGTCTATCTGAAAATTTCACCCATGAAAGGGGTGATGAGATTTGGGAAGAAGGGAAAGCTCAGCTCGAGGTATGTGGGACCCTACAGAATTCTGAGTTGAATTGGCATGGTATCTTATGAGCTGGAATTACCTTCTGAATTGGCATATTACACCCAGTGTTCCATGTGTCACTATGGAAGAAATGCATCGATGATCCAACTTCAATTGTGCCTTTGGACAGCTTGATAGTGAAATATAGTCTCTCATACGAGGAGGTCCCAGTCTAGATCCTTGACCGTTAGGTTCGTAAGCTGAGGAATAAGAAGTAGCTTCAATTAAAGTCTTGTGGAGGAATCAGCAGGTTGAGGGAGCTATGTGGGAAGCTGAAGCAGATATGATGGCCAGATACCCACATTTGTTCCCTTACGACTCAGTTTCAGTGTAAGGTATCAATTTCCTCCCCAAAACTGCTTTCAGTTCGTATGTTCCAATTTCTTTCATGTAAATGAATATCTGCATGATTAGTAAATTTAGTTCAGACTTGTGATTCAGTTTTGAGGTAGTCATTCCTTTAGTTTTTAGCTTTCATGATCAGTATTTGTGTATGAAGATTGCCATTCTCTGCTTTCCTGTGTGTTTTCCAATATTCGAGTATGAATGTTCCCAAGGGGGAGATATTGTAATGCCCCAAAAACTCAAAGACTAGACCCAGGACTTAAATTACAGAAAACTGGGAAATTTGTACCATTTCACAAAATGAGTCATTTTGTACCTTGTGAGAGGTGACCACGAGTCGTTAAGTGACTCGTGGTGAGGACTGGGGACTTAGCTGAAAATTTTGGAAAGAGGGGTGACCACGGGTGTGACCACGAGTCATGGTCAACACCACAAGTCGTAGGATGCCCCATGGTCAGGATTTATTAAGAATTGGAGGAGGCCAGGCAATGTACCCAATGGGTCCTCACCATGACTCATTTGGGACACCACGAGTTGTGGTGTCGCCTGTGGGGACTCCAACCTAAATGTGGGCAGTGTAGTCCACAAGAGGTGACCACGAGTCGTGGTCACCAACCACCACGGACAAGAGGTTCCAGGCAGTGCACCTCACGACTGTGACCACGAGTCGTGGTCGCTGGCCACGACCAATTAGGTCCCACGTGGGGGTCCTGATAGTCAGTTTTCCTATGAAATTCCCTGGGGTGTTTCAATAATTTCCTAACCTCCTAGACCCAAAACTACATCGTTTTAAGAATTTTTTTAAACTTTTTAGAGGGGTTAAACGGTTTCTTTCCTCATGCTCCCCATTCAGACTCTCAGAAATCATCGTACAACTTCTCTTAGTGCTTTTTAGAGCAAGAGCTAGGGCGACCTTTTCTCCTCGATTTCTCAAGGAAATTCTTCGGGCTTCTTCACAAGGTATGTGGGAATTCAACAAGGGAATAGTTCTTCCTTTGTGTCTCCAAAATCCTTCTTGTTTTCTCTATCAGTTCTAGCCCTGAGATTTTCGAATGTGATGAAATTATTCGTTAGACGTCGCTTAAATCATGTGAAATACCATTTATGTTAATTGTTGATGTTTTTCCACCAGTTTTGACTATGTTGTTACTTATTATTGTAATGTGAAATCTAGCCCGTCTTGAATACAGAGAAACTAGAATCATGTGATAGTATGTACATATTGAATTTTTTCTTGATTTTACCAATGTTAGGAACTCCCATGTTGTTGATGTATTTAAAATCAGTCAAATTATTGTCAGTTCAGTTTCAGTCAAAGTGTTAGAATATCCTGTGTTAGTCAGAAATATCAATTGATCAGTTTGACTATAGAAATCACGAGGTGTCAGTAGTACATCCCAGTTATCATAATTAGATTGAGAACTCAGTTTTAGTGTTCCACTAGGCGGTCATGACACTTTAGATAAGCAGCTCTAACTAACCTTAAGAGCCCAGGTTCAGATTACAATTTGCTCTTTAGATGGTAATGACGCTTTCAGATAAGCAGCTCTGACTTGTCTTAGAACCCAATTTCAGAATTTGGTCTGATAAGACTTTCAAGGTGCTTTCAGATATGTATCCCTGACTAGTCTTTGGCCCCAGTTTCGAGCTATCAACTTAGTATTCATTCTAGGACTATCCAGTGGGAGTAGGACTTAGCACCGAGCGGACAGGGGTTCCAGCGTACCTAGGTTCCCAATATTATGTTGCCACCATACGTTACAGTATTTATTGGCCTGATTGGCCCTAGACTCTTGTGATTACCCAGTTCATGCCTTTATACCCTGGCAAGGTATATTGGGTTCTACTGATGGGGTGTATACATCGGACTCCACGTCTAGCTCACGTGGTTATGTGTTGGTTATAGACTCTCTCACTAGTCAGTTTAGTATCAGTTTAGACTAGTTCAGCTTTGTCTCAGCTTAGCTTAGTTCAAAACAGTTTCAGAGTACTCAGTACAGTTATGAGTTCAATATAGTCTTATAGACTAGTATCTCAGATTTAGAGCATGTCTTTGACCATCAGACAAGGTCTTTCAGACCATCTTAGTTATTTTAGTTATTCAGTTCAGTAGCTTCAGTTGGTCATTGCATATCTCTTCAGTTTAGCACTTTTTATTTCTTGTGTATGGTTTCTCTCACTTACTCAGTACATTCAACATTCTGATGCGTACTTTTATGCTACATCATTTTATGATACAGTTGTAGGATCTCAGTCTTAGCCTCGCTAGACGATCGCTCTTAGAAGACTTCAGTTGTCGTATTTGGTGATCCTCATCTTTCGAGGATGAAGATTATTTTACTCAGATTTGCTTTCTTCTATTTAGATTAGGAGTTAGTTGGGGTCTTGTCTCAGCAACTCATTAGTAGTAGTGGCTTTTAGACGCAGATTTGTTTTTTTTTCAAACTTGTTGTTTTGTTCAAATATTTTCAAACATTATGAAACAGCTCCACTCTCTTAAATGCTTATATTGTTGCTTTAAACTTTCATTGTATATATTTATATGTTACTTTGAATGCCATTGTATGATAGACCAAGGGTTGACTTGGGGTTACTTGTGACTCCAAGTATTGTGTTTCGTCTAGGGTGTAAGCTTAGGGCGTGACAGCTAGTATTTAAGCTTTTAAGTCAATTATCTCCTAAAGGGGGGAATTTGTAAAAGTAACAAGTAATATTGTTGAGAAATTGAATGTTGATTCCAAATTAATGCAACTAAATCGGGTAAGTGTTCCGTCATGGGTTCATAACTACTTCGGGTTTTGCACTTGTGATCTATCCTAATACTTTACTTGTAAAACTGATAACTAGGGTTAATCCAAATGACTGGTTCGCCCCTATTGGATGACTATAGTTAATCACCGGGTCTGGTCTCATGAGCAATTTCAATTTAACCATTATCAGTATGTCCCAAATTTAACTATCATGCAACAACAGCTCAGGTTAATACAATGATCATAAAAATCAAGACTTTGTTGTAATTCTCTTTTCCTAATCTCTACCTCTCTAGGCTCAAGAAAGTAGAGAATTCGGGTAAGTCCTAACGTTGTGCACCATTACGAAACATTTAAAGATGAAAATAATGCAATGCAAGCATTTAGCATTGGTTTAGAATCACATCGTGCAAACCCTAGTTCATTAATTCACCATGGTTCCGACAACCCTAGTTGTGGAGGTTTTAGCCTCTCATAATTATAAGTAAATTAATAGCATTCATAGATAAAAGCATAAATCAATACTTACAACAAAGATTGGAAGAAATTCACTTGAATATTGAAAAAACGAGGAAGAACGATTAACCAACAATTGTCTCAACGTATTTATAGCTCTCAATTCTAAGTTGTAAATTATCTCAAAGTTTTCTCCTTATTACATAAAAATAAAGGGTATTTATAATAGTAGATTTATGCCTTTCTTATTCTTCCTATGACTAATTTACCCTTAAGACGGTCGTCATCCATCCATCATCAGGCAAAGTCATGACTCAATGAATAAAAATAGAAAAATAAAAAACTAGACTCTCTAGTCGGTTCTAAGGAACTATCCACTAGAAAAGTATCGAAAACAAAAATCGGAGGAACCCAAAATAAAATAAAACCATAAAAAATACTACAAACCAACACGCATGCAAGATAAGTAATAAATCTAAAAAAAACTTGGTCTACTATGTGCAAATTTAGCAATTAAGGCATGCATGATAATATATTCACTTCTCCCACCCTACACTTAATTAGTAACAATGTCCCCAGTGCTAAAACAATAAAGCATAAACTAAACAAGTGAAAGAAGAACTCCCTGGGCCTTCACTTCTCATCGTTTTGGGGGGAAAGAGCAGTTTTTCCCATCTCAAAATCCTAATCATTATCATCACTAGACTCTATGTCCGAGTCTACTCTCGCCATCTCATCCTTAGTGGCCACATCATAATCAAGGGGCTCCTCGAATCCAGGCCCTATGCAAAGGGCTCGCGAGTGTTTTCTCATAGGGTAATCCATGTTAAGCTGTTAATAGCTGACCCTCTGTCACACCATTCATCCTCAGCTGGAGCATTTGCATACCATACAAGTGGCTCAACATGCTATCAATACACGTATTGCGCTCATTGACATAAAGGACTAGACTATTTATACCCTCGGGTTCCTTAGTATTAGTGAGATTTTCCGCTAGGATCATAAGCAGGTCTATAGTCTGCCTCCTCCTCCTCAATATCATGGCCCACATAGAAATCGGGTCAAGAGACCCCCAAACCCAACGTTTTGGCCCTTTTTCACCCTTTCTCTCTTCAACAAATTTTTAATGATCACTCCCACATTAATTGGCATTCCATTCATTAGCGCACAGAAAAGACATACTCTTTCCCTAGTCACATAGGTTACATTCTTTTCAGGCACTAAACAAGCACAAATAATTTTTAACCAGACACGTGCCTATACTCAGGTGAGCATACGGGAGCAAAACATGATACCCAAATTATTGGTGGTGAGTCCACCTTGCAACATAGTTAAGGCCATATAGAGTATGTCTAATGTCTCTATATGGGGACTTCTTCACAATGTTAACAAAGGGTTGTGGGTTAACATGAGGTTTCCCTAGTAATCTATTCAAAGCAATAGGTGCAAAATCGATAATTTGACCCCTAATTTTGACTTAGTTTGACCTCTCCTTTGGCATCCAATTTTCAAGGAATTCCCTCACCATATTCAAATTACAATAACCCGGAGCATCAAACACAAAACCTAGACGAAGAGTGTGTAATTTATCTACCATGTGAGGGAAAACTAGTGACAAGCAATTTCTGTAAATAAACATATCATGTGAGTATTTGGATTCTTAATGCTCTTTGAACCATTTTTTACATTCTTGCTTTGTGATCCAATAGAGCCCATAACGCCTCAATGTGGTGCCATTCTCACATCCTCATGTTATTCTTCACTAGTTCTTCTTGTTCTTTTTGTCCCATGGATTGAAGAAGCCACACCTTCCCCCTTGTTTATTTTTGGTGCCATTTATGGAGATTTCACAAGAAAAATGGTAGACTTTTTTATTTTGGTGAAAATTTTTGGAGGAATTTGAAGAAAAGATGAAGTTTTGAGAGAGTTTTCTTGTGATTCTTGGGGTGTGCGGCACGGCTATCATGAAAATGAGCTGAAAAAAATTAGGTCTAGGCCTTTTAAATACGCCCATGGGTTGGAATTTTTGTTTTAACCCTCAAAAGTTTCACCTGGAACCTTTGCTCTGCCACGCGGCGCTCAAAGAGCCTTCACTGTTGTGCGTCACATGGCTTCGCATCGCGGCACTAACTACATTTTCAGCCCTGCATCTCGCGCCAGGTTGTGCGGCGCTTGTGTCTGCACCTTATGCCAGGACTTGTGCTGCTTGTCCTGCGCGATGCCTTATGCGCTCGTTCAACTATTTTGCTCCCCGTTTTCAATGTTCATGCTCCAATTTATTGAAAATTATGACCTATCACCTGCACACTTGAACAAACACAGAAAAATAAAAAAAAATTATCTTGGGTTGCCTCCCAAGTAGCGCCTGATTTAATGTCGCAGCACGAAGCAAGTATCTTGATTTCTTAGACTTCATCAAGATAACTGTTGGGACTGTTGTCACATTTTGGTTTCTTGTTTTACCACGCTAACCTGTGACACATCAGAAAAAAAGAAAAAATATAAAAGAGGAAATAAAGACTAAAAGTTAAACACAAGCAATTAATCTAATCCTAAGTTGTAGTCCCCAGCGACGTCACCACTTTTTGATAATGCTCAAACTCACACTTCCTAGCAAAGTATCAAGCGTATGTTGTCAATAAAGAACCCAACAAAGAGGTTGGGGTCGAACCCACAAGGAATATGGAAGGATGTAGAAAAAGGTTAGTATTTAATCTTTTAAGTCAATTATCTCCTAAAGGGGGGACTTTGTAAAAGTAACAAGTAATATTGTTGAGAAATTTAATGTTGATTCCAAAATAATGCAACTAACTAGGGTAAGTATTCCCCATGGGTTCATACTACTTTTAGTTTTGCACTTGTGATCTATCCTAATACTTTACTTGTAGAACTGATAACTAGGGTTCATCCAAACGACTGGTTCATCCCTATTGGATGACTATAGTTAATCACCGGTTCAGGTCTCATGAGCAATTTCAATTTAATCATTATCAGTTTGTCCCAAATTTAACTATCCTGCAACAACAGCTCAAGTTAATACAATGATCATAAAAATCAAGACTTTGTTGTAATTCTCTTTTCCTAATATCTACCTCTCTAGGCTCAAGAAAGTAGAGAATTTGGGTAAGTACTAACGTTGTGCACCAGTAAGAAATATTTAAAGATGAAGAGAATGCAATACAAGCATTTATTATTGGTTTAGGATCACGTCATGCAAACCCTAGTTCATTAATTCACCATGGTTCCGACAACCCTAGTTGTGGAGGTTTTAGCCTCTCATAATTATAAGTAAATTAATAGCATTCATAGACAAAATCATAACTTAATACTTATAACAATGATTTGGAAGAAACTCACTTAATTATTGCAAAAATGAGGAAGAACGATTCAGCAACAATTGTCTCAACGTATTTCTAGCTCTCAATTCTAAGTTGTAAATTATCTAAAAGTTTGCTCCTTATTACATAAAAATAAAGGGTATTTATAATAGTATATTTATGACTTTCTTGTTCCTTTATGGATTTTATTTGGGATTTGTAGCTCCTTTTCCTAGTCAAAGTGGGATAGACTTGTTGGCATCCGAACAAGGTCGGTACGCCACGCAGGGCATTGCACTGGAAGGCTAGTGCCTCGCGCATGGAATTGCGCCAAATTCCTACTGTGTTGCGCACACATCGCACTATGCCTCGCACTTCTAGTCCAACTGGCATGGAAGTGCGTCGTGCTGCTGGTTGCGCTAGTGTGGCCAATGGTGCTAAATGTTTCAATCTTCATTTTGTGCAACCCAACTTCTTCACCTTCATTCCAAAAGCCTCAAATACACACCAAATACATCACTTTTAACCTTGAAAGAATCTAATCATGTGCGTTAGCTCTTTTAACAAATATATGTCATAAACACATGCAAACACACATAATATTTTCTCAAAACATAGTAAAGTATAGGCAAAATATGGCTAAGAAATGTGTAAAATATGTCCTTCATCACAAAACAATGTGATTTTCTAGGAGTATGCCTTAGAGTTTACTCGGTTGTCAATGTATGGACCGAAGTTGTTGGCCGACCCAAGGACTCGTATGAGAGGTTTGTGAATGGATTAGCAGATTCATTAGTCAAAGAGTGCAGGACCGCCATGATGATTAATGGTATAGATATCTCCCGATTGATCATACACGCCCCGCAGATAGAGGCAGAGCAAATGAAGAAGAGGGAGAGAGAGGCCAAGAGGGCCAGGAAAGGGGGTTATGGACACTCCCATTAAAGGTCAGGGGCGCACATCGCCCACAGTCTCACTAGAGGTCATCAGCTCCAGCTCCATCATAAGTCAGTGTTCTATCCAAACCAAGACATGACTAAAGGGGTAGAGCATCAAGCTTTAGAGGCAGGGGAGCATGGTAGGGGAGTGCACTTTTCCTACCTGTGTGAAGTGCGGTAAGAACCACCTTGGGAGATACTTATTTCGGGTGTTGTAAACTCGGACACAGACTCAAGGATTGCCCTTCAGCTAGAGAGGGTGACGATGGGGTTCTCCCCTAGCCACTAGTTCAGCAACTCCCGCAGCTTGCCCATTTCAGCAGGGTGCATCTTCTCGTACATGTGGCGACCAACGTAAGAACAGGTTTTATGCACTATCATCTCAATTGGAGCCAGAGGACTCACCCGATGTGGTAACTGGTATGTTACAAATATTCCATCTTGATATTTATGCATTATTAGATCCAGGGGCTAAATTTCCATCGTGACTCCTTATGTTGCTGTTAGTTTTGGAGTCAGTCCCAAAATCCTGTCAGAACCCTTGTCATTCTCTACTTCGATCGATGAGTCAGTTTTAGCTCGACGAGTATACAAAAATTGCCCTATCATTATTCTTTAGAAAGTTATCTCAACTGACTTAGTGGAGTTAGATATGACCGAATTTGATGTTATATTCGGTATGGATTGGTAACATGCTTATTATGCCTTAGTCAATTATAGAACCAATATGGTAGAGTTTTGGTTTCCCGGTGAACTAGTCCTAGAGTGGAAGGGTAGTTCAGTTATGCCTGTAGGTCGCTTTATTTCCTATCTAAAGTACAGAAAGATGATATCTAAGGGTTGTGTATACCCTCTAGTTTGGGTGAAGGATTCTACGTCTGAGATCCTGACTCTTCAATCAATTTTTATTTTATGTAAGTATCCAGAGGTATTTCCAGATGATCCACCATGAGTCCCTCCCATGTAGGAGATTGACTTTGGTAGTGATCTTCTCCCTGATACACAGCCCATATCTATTCATCCTTACATAATGGCTCCAACTGAGCTAAAGGAGTTGAAAGAGCAGTTGAAAGATCTCTTAGACAAGGGTTTCATCAGACCTAGTAAGTCCCCATGGGGTGCTCTAGTTCTTTTCTTTTGGAAGAAGGATGGTTCCCTTAGGATGTGCAATAATTATCGGCAGTTGAATGAGGTCACAATCAAGAGTAAGTATCCCCTCTCTAGGATTGATGGCTTGTTTGACCAACTTTAGGGTGCTAAGTTCTTTTCGAAGATAGAACTCAGATTTGGCTATCATTAGCTCAGATTTAGGGAGAGTGACATTCCGAAGACAATCTTTCGGACACGGCATGGTCACTATGAATTCTTAGTTATGTCTTTTGGACTAAAGAATTCTCCTGCATCTTCTATGGACTTGATGAACAGGGTGTTCAAGCAGTATTTAGATATGTTCATGATTGTATTCATAGATGATATTCTCATATACTCTCGGAGTGAGGAGGATCATGCTGCCCATTTGAGGATAGTGTTATAGCCTCTCAAGGATCGCCACCTATTTGCTAAATTCAGCAGGTGTGAGTTTTGTCTAAACTCAGTAGCATTCTTGGGTCATATGGTATCTAGTGATGGTGTACAGGTGGACTCTCAAAAGATAGAAGCGGTGAAGAATTGGCCTAGACCTGTCAGTCCTACGGATATTAGAAGCTTTTTAGGTTTAGCTGGCTACTATATCAGGTTCGTAGAAAGATTTTTATCTATTGCAGCACCGTTGACTAAGTTGGCCTAGAAGAATGTCAAATTTCAGTGATCGGATGCTTGTTAGAAGAGTTTTCATGAGTTAAATACTTGACTCACTTCAGCCCAGTACTGACCCTACCGGAGGGCACGGATGGCTTTATTGTGTATTGTGATGCTTCTAAGGTTGGTCTTGATTGTGTGTTGATGCAGCATGGTAAGGTCATCGTGTATGCCTCTAGATAGATTAAGACTCATGAGAAGAATTATCCAACGCATAACCTAGAGTTGACAGCTGTAGTGTTTGCTTTGAAGATTTGGAGGCACTATTTGAATGGAGTGCATGTGGATGTGTTCACTGACCATCAGAAACTCATCATATCAAACACATATTCGGGATACTAATTTTGAGGGTCCTTCCATAGAGTCGGTTCCGATAGTTTGTGAGTTTTCAGAGGTGTTCCCTACAGATCTGCTCGACATACTGCTGGACTGTGATATTGATTTCTTTATAGATTTAAAGCCAAGGACCCAACCTATATCTATTCCATCATATGGAATGGCACTTGTTGAGTTGAGAGAACTCAAGGAACAATTGGAAGAGCTACTTAGTAAAGGGTTTATTATGCTGAGTGTCTCCCCATGGGGCACTCCAGTTTTGTCTATGAAAAAGAAGGATAGTATCATGCAAATGCGCATTGATTGCCTTCAATTGAACAAGGTAACTATTTGAAACAAGTACCCTCTTCCTCGAATAGATGATTTGTTTGATTAGTTATAGGGAGTGGCTGTGGTTCAAAGATTGACTTGAGGTCGAGTTATCATCAGCTAAAGATTTGGGCTGAGGATATTCCTGAAATAGGCTTTTGGACCAGGTATGGGCATTACAAGTTTTTGGTCATGTCGTTCGGACTCACTAATGCCCCAGCTGCGTTCATGTGTCTAATGAATAGTATCTTCAAACCTTACTTATACTCCTTTGTGATTGTGTTTATTGACGATATCTTTGTTTATTCTAAAACCAAGAAGGAGCATAAGAATTATTTGAGAATAGTGTTGGGGTTGCTGAAGGAGAAGCAACTGTATGCCAAATTCTCTAAGTGTGAGTTCTGGTTGGATTTAGTGCCTTTTCTGGGTGCATCTATTCTCCAAGAAGGGAATCAAAGTGGAGACACATAAGGTGGAGGCAGTCAGAAACTGGGCTAGACCAACTACCGTGACAAAAATTCGAAGTTTTGTAGGACTGGCCAGTTATTACCGTCGGTTCATAAAGGGTTTTGCATCCATTGCCTTGGCGCTGAACAAGTTGAGTCAAAAGGATGTACCTTTCCAATGGTCGGAGAAATGTGAAGCGAGTTTTTAGAAGCTCAAGACTCTGCTAACCATGGAACCTATCCTGGCATTACAGGTTGAAGGTAATGATTTTTTTGTTTTTTTGTGATGCCTCACAATCTGGGTTGGGTGTTGTGTTAATTTAGGAAGGATAGGTCATTTCATATGCTTCAAGGAAGTTGAAGGTGCGTGAAAATAATTACCCCATGCATGACCTGAAGCTAGCAGCGGTGGTGTTCGCTCTGAAAATCTGGAGGCACTATTTGTACGGGGCTCGTTGCGAGGTGTTCAAAGATCATCGAAGCCTACAGTACATGTTTTCCTAGAAGGATCTCAACTTGAGGCAGAGGAGGTGGATGGAACTACTCAAGGACTATGACATCACCATTCTGTACCACCCAGGGAAGGCTAATGTGGTGGCAGATGCATTGAGTCGGAAAGTAATGAGTATGGGTAGTCTAGCTTGCTCTGATGCTACTCTGCAAGCGTTGGTCAGGGAAGTTCAGACACTGGAAAATAGTTTGGTGAGGCTATCTTTGACAAAGGATGGTGGGATATTAGCTAGTGTGGAGGCTAAATCATCTTTGTTGGAAGAAATCAAAACAAAGCAATTTGAGGATGAGAAGCTGGGTAAGATCACAGATAAGGTTCTATGGTGAGAAGCTAAGGAATCGGTGCTAGATATTGAAGGGATCCTAAGAATAAAGGGACGTGTGTGAGTTCCCTGAGTTGTTGAGATTGTTTAGACTCTCCTAGAAGAAGCTCACCATTCGAGGTACTCCATTCATCTTGGAGCTACCAAAATGTACCGTGACTTGAAGCAACACTTTTATTGGGGCAGAATGAAGAGAAACATTGTAGAGCATGTTTCCCAGTGTTTGAATTGACAGCCGGTGAAATACGAACACCAGAAGATGGGAGAGCACTTCAAAGGATGCCTTTCCGCAAATGGAAATGGGAGAGGATAGCTATGGATTTCATACTTGGTCTTCCAAAGACTATGGGAAAGTTTGACTCTATTTGGGTCATCGTGGATAGGTTGACCCAGTCTGCTCACTTCTTACCTATCCAAGTGACTTACAATGTTGAGAAGTTGGCCAAGCTATATGTGAAAGAAGTGATTTGATTGCACGGCATGCCAGTGTGGATTGTGTCTGACAGGGGTACTCAGTTTATCTCTCATTTCTGGAGGACCCTGCAGGAAGAGTTGGGCACCAGGTTGGATTTGAGAATAGCCTTCCATCCTCAAATAGATGGGCAATTAGAAAGGGCTATTCAAGTGTTGGAGGATATGCTTCGGGCCTGTGTTATAGATTTCAGGGGTCATTGCGATAAATTTCTACCCCTAGCATAGTTCTCTTACAACAACAACTACCACTCAAGAATTGGCATGGCGTCATTTGAAGCTCTATATGGGACGAAATGTAGGTCTCCAATCAGTTGGTTTGATGCATTTGAGGTGAGGCCTTGGGGATCTAATTACTGAAAGTATCTTTAGAAAAAGTTGGCAAGATTCAAGAGCATCTGGTGGTAGCTCAAAGTTGACAAAAGCAGTATGCGGACAAGAAGGTGAGGGATATGGACTTTATGGAGGGAGAACACGTTCTTCTCAAGGTATCCCCCATGAAGGGGTTGATGAGATTTGGTAAGCAGAGCAAGCTTAGCCTGAGGTACATCACACCATTTGAAATACTTCGACATGTGGGGAAAGTAGCTTATGAGTTGGTGCTGCTACAGGATTGTCTGGGGTATATCCGACACTCCATGTGTCAATGCTAAAGAAGTACCACAGAGATGGGACTTACATTATTAAATGGGACTCCATGCTTCAAGATGAGAATTTTTCCTATGAGGAGGAGCCAGTGGTGATTTTAGATATAGAGGTTCAGAAGCTGAGGTCGAAAGAGATTCCGACAGTTAAGGTCAAGTGGAGGAATCATCCCATAGAGGAGGCCACTTGGGAGATTGTCACGACCCAAACATACACCCGGATTGTAGACATGGGACAAGGAGCCCGAGAGACCCCAAGTCGACCGATGGCATGAGCATACATCTAATTCAATCACAAGAGCGGAAGACTTATCGTAAAGAAAATATATGCGTGTCATGATAACAGAGAAAACACAATACATGATTCCATACACGACAGTTGAATATGACTTATAGTATGAAAAGCCTCTAATCATAAAGTAAGGATTGATGGGACAACTTCCCCAATTAACCCACAATACAGAAACTGAAAGAAAAGCATAGAGTCTGAACATATGGCCCTCGAAACATGAGGACTCACCAATAAGGTGATAACAATCTCGGAAGCACTACAGAGAAGGATGAGCCGGAGAACCAGGACCTACATCATAAGACGATACAGCATAGAAAGTATGCGGTTAGTGTGTGGAATGTACTGAGTATGCAAGGTAAGTAAAACGGTCATTTAAAACATATATGAAATTCATAAGTTATCATAAGAGTAGGACGTTATGCTCGTATCGTAAATCATAATAACATATCATATGGATCAAGGTTTTCAAAATGTTCGTAACATAAAATAATCATAATCATAATAGAAGAAGTTTACTTAACATGACTTGAGTCAACATACATAATCATAACATGCATAAATCATGAGGCACAGTGAGAGATTCTGTTAACCGACATACCTCATATGAGCACACATGAAGCCCGACTTGTAACCCTAGTTGGGAGGGTGTTCGTACCTTGAAAAGGGTAGGAATGATGAAGGGCGTGATCATGCATGAAAAGGTCCATTTGGGACAGGGACAAACATGAAAGGGTCTCAACATACCTACGGTGGCACGTAGTTCATGAGGTCCGAGGCTTAACCTGAGCCCCGAACCTACTTGATGTTCGATACTACTCCCAAAACATATATAGTGCTCATAATAATAGATACATGAGTTCATGGTCTAGTTAAATCATGATAATCATAAACATGCTTGAACATACGTGAACTATCCCTAACTTGAGGCCCGTGGGTCGGCCAAAAACATAATTTGTGATTGATAAAATTCATACATACTTGTAGATCATGCATATAACTTGAAATTCATAAGTTCATAATAGATAACAAAATAAATTCATAATTCATGTTGGGCTTATTAAAAACACCAATGGATCAATGTATCATAAATCAATTCATCATGGAGCATGCATAAACAAGCTTAACTGTTTAGAAATTCAAAATCAACAATATCATAATCAATTTAAATCTGAAAAGATGATCAAAATCAGTAGATTATGATAAGATTTAAAAATCACAAGACCCATAATTAAATCGTTTGATTTTAAACAAATCAAATACAAAACCCCATGAGTTTTTGATAATTTATAAGTAAAAGCATAGAGTAGGAGCATGGGTGTGGAAGGAACCACTCATTGATGACCTTACATACCTGGAAACACTGATTCTTAATCTCCCTCAAAAGCCCAAGGTGGAATTGGGAGGAATTAGGGAAGAACACCTTAAATCACCCTCTATTCTCCTCCCTAAACTCTTGCATGCATGAATGAGGCTTAACATGGACTAATCCCCCTTTAAAGACCCTATTCAGACCTTAAAACGGCATAGTCTAGGCCTTAGGAGTTTAGGAGTTACGAAAACACCCTTACTAAAATGCAGAAATTTTCTGGTTGCCAGTCCCCATGGGGGACCTCACGAGTCGTTGCTAGGGGGCATGACTCGTGGCCTGAATCTGTCATGCTCACTGCCCAAACTCCCCAGGGAACCCCACGAGGGACCCCACGAGTCGTGGTGGCTGACTACGACTTGATGTCACCATCCATGGTCTTCACTGCCCTTTCCCATTTTGCCAACTGGTCCACCTAGGCCACGAGAGACCTAATGAGTCGTGTGGACTGACCACGACTCGTGGTCATGCCCGTGGTCTCACTCTAAAACTTATATGTGCCCTGCTTGACCACGAGTCACTTCACGATTCGTGGTCACCCCTCACGACCCACCTCACGGGTCATTCTGTGACCTGGTGCAAATTTCCATCTTTTCTCTATTTTGACTCTTGGGTATGATCCTCGAGTTCCCGGGGCATAACAAAGACCGAGGATGATATGCGAATCAAATATCCTCAATTGTTTGTGGAATCCGGTAAGTTCTCTTCCTTACTTTTATTGTAGGTCGTTCGGGGATGACAGTGTTTTAATTTGTATCTGATGTAACGACCGACATGTTGTTACGAGTGGAAAGGACTTAAAACACCCAAAAAAAGCTAGAATCTATTAAAAAATGGGTGTGAAATCAGTTAGGTGCTAAAAGGTGAGTTTTTGGGAGAGTTACTGGTTTTGGAGAATCGCTACAGTGATAGGATATCCGCTGCAGCGAGACCATGGTGATGGTCGGAGTCTCGCCGTAACAAATCAGGGAATTAACCACTGCATCTGCCGTAGCGGTTTCTTAACCACTATAGCGCATCCACTACAGTAGAAATGTGACTGTTGCAGCGGATGACAAGAATCAGAATGTGGATTTAAGTGGGATTTCTGAGATTTTATCCCATTATTTACAAAATTCTATCAAAAGGGTTAGAAGATGAATTTTTCCTCCAGAACGGTGAATTCTTCTCCCAAGGTAAGATTCTTGATCCCCTATCTCGAGTATGGGTATTGTTGACCTTGTAATTCTTACAGACCCTTTAATGGTGGGTTTTTGAATTGAGAAATTCCTAGGTTGATAGACTAGGCTTAATTATGGAGAGTCAATGGGGTGGTTTGATTTGAGGTTTGAGGAGTATTGATCACTCCCCTAGGATTACTTGTTTGGGAACGAGGGTTATGCCGGAATTGAGACCAAGAACTAGGTGGAATTGGGGTTTTACTTTTGAAAGTGCCCTGAAGGGAAGGGTTTGAACTCCCACGACCCTTATTCGAAGAGTAAATAATTAAATTACTCTAAATTATTTTTGTAGATTTTGAACTTTCCGAAGCGTTGAGAAAGGGAAAGGCTCCTGTGGAGTAGCTGACATTCCGTACCCAAATATTGAGGTAGGCTATGGTTTAGAGGGATTAGACTCTATATAATAGCATGTACATTTTGTGCAATGATGATATGTGATTGGTATTTAAAAATTACTTGTTATGAAAATTTCTTATTGAATAAATTGTTGAAAGAATGTGGATATGATGTCGTATTAAACTATGATGAAACTGTGTTAAGTTTTATGTAAAGATATTATGAACTATTAATGGGATGTTTTGTTGGTTTGTGATTGTTTATTTAGAGAAGTAGATTGTAAACTCTTGTATGTTTAAATAATGCACCTTGTTGTATTCAGTTGATGAGAATGATTAAGGATAGAAATAATATCCAAAGATGAGAGGCTTGTGCCCGAGGGGAGCATCCGGGCGAGCAATATTTGTTGAGTAGCTCATGTCCAAGCGGAGCATTTGAATGAGCATATGAGCGGGAGTGGGTACCACACTGGTATAGTACATAGATTTCTAGAGTCCCCTGCAAGTCATCACTGGAAGAGAAGAAATAAGACCCTCTAGCATGTGTGTATATTAACTTTGTCGAAGAGTGTTTATGGTGATATGGTGGAGGCGTGTGCCCGATATGTCACCATTTGTTCTATTTTATGATGTTTTTGTAGTTTATTTTTAATTTCATAATGAGTATGTACTAATTGGTTGAGTGGAATTGGTGATACTTTAATTGTAACTTGAATGAGGAAAGTGGGAAAGATCCTAAGTGTGATACGGATGAATGATTATGGATGTTGAGTTGATCCTCATGATGAAATGCTCTAACTGCATATTATGATGAGTGTTATTATTTATGTCAAAACTTATGTTATATCTGAATTAAATATAGAGTGTATGAACTACTAAAAATTGTGAACTGATGAAGGTGCAGTGAAGTCGAGTTGTTGCCTCGAGCAGTACTACTGCAGCAGAACTTATTCCATTGCGGTGAGACCGCTGTAGAGGTCATGTGACTGCTGCAGTGAAAGGTCCAATCCACTGAGCAGGCTGATTTTCACCTATGCAGAGCGAGTGTACTTGAGATGTTGTTGTTCTTATGTTTGATGCTTGAGACTGATTTTATATTATTGTCTTAATTATATGTTATTATGTAAGGTTGGTCGATGATGCCTACTAATATCGTGCTTGTACAAAGCCTACTCCTTCACTTCTTTTCTAAGTGTAGAATACGATCCATGAAGCTCCTCTCGTCCCCACTATAGTCAGCAGCAATTCCTCAGAAAGGTGAGCGACATGGAATGGGTTGACTCACTTCTCCTTCGAAGATGTCCCTCCTCCAGACATGGCAGTTTCTATTTCTTTCTAGTTTACATACTCTTAGACTTGTAGCTAGACGTCAAAGTACAATGACTTTTGGATTCTTGAGAAGATTGTGTTGTCTTTGAATTTAGTTGGTTACTGCAATTCATTTAATTTTATTTCATTGTTAATTATTCTTGCATGGTTGATGACGGGATAGTGGTTGAGAATCGTTGGTTTTCCCACCGAGAGATTAACATGCATGCCTATCACAGTCATTTGGGTTGTGACAGTATGAATGGGATAACATTAACATTCCATGTTTAACAAAGTGAGAGTTAAGATTTGAAAATTATGCGTTTGGAATTTTAATTCCTTTAAATTATTGGGTTTTAAAATAATAATTTATACATATTCAATATATTTTTTAAGATAAATACAATGTATAAACAAAATTATTTGATTTAGCTAAATTCGTTTAGTGTACTCTAGTTTTACCCCTACACGCTAAAGTTCATTAGCTAAGATTGTTTTAAAAAAATACATAACGCATGTTTTGCATGCGTTATGCAATTATCTTTTGAAAAATATCATAAATCATAAAAATTTTCATAACTTGACACGTGCCTATGACACTGTCCTTAAGAATATTTCATCCAGAGTACATGTATTTCCAAGATTCAACAAGTACTTTTAGCATCAAATTAGGAACCAGAATCTAACAAAGATTTTAGATTGGTAGAAAACTCAGCACTCATAAAGTACAAAGAATAATATTTCTTTCTCTTGTACCTCTCAAGGAAATTTTTTTTCATATAATAGGAGAATAATCTAAAATTTATGGTCAAGAAATATTGATGACAATTAATTTTCATAATTTATCATAGGTTATAACAATTAATGATTAATAATGAAGATCAATGACTACAAAAAAGTATAAAGAATTAAAACTTCCAACATTAAAATGTAATAAAGTAGGATAATCAAAAATAATAATTAATATTTTTGAGATATTATGTTATTTTTCTAACATTATCAAGTCTTTTGCCTTCTTATCTTAGTAACTTCATCACTAAATATGTTCAAATGTATATAGATTGTCTTTGAAAACATATTTTACGAAAAATGATCAAAACTGTCCATGATCTATTGAAGATTCTACAAAAATATCTCTGTTCACTTATTGAATAAAAAATACTCCCATCATTTTCTTTTTTCCAAAAGTGCCTTAAAAACTAACAAATGATTATTAATAGAAAACAAAAGGCATTTTTATACCAAATCAAATCGATCAAAAACAATTTAACCCTTTTCCAAATAATAAATAGACATCTCACAAAATATATATCTAATTTTTAATATAACAAATTGTAATACGCCGGATAATTTGAGTGATAAAACTTTACTTTAGAGGTAGGACTAAGGGTACTTAATCTTCCAAAAAGGAAGTATTATGAGGTATTTGAATCACTTTATGATCATATTTAATATTGGACATCGATCAAGTTGCATAACAAATTTCGGCTAAAGTTATCGCAAATTTTCTTGAGATTCTCTTAAATTAGGGTCAAATGTCTTGAAACTTATCTCTCAATATATAAGAAACTTGAGGGCCTAAAACCTATCAAATTAAAATTCTATGAGTTTAGTTTCCTACGCATTAAACCATTCATCAATACGACTTTGAAATAGGGAGATATTCGTGTTTCCGTGAGTCCACTTAAGTAGGCACGTCAATAGCGGGCTAAGGCGGTGGAGGGCTATATAAAGCCCCTTGGTTGGTTCTAGTACCCATGATTCTTTTTCCTGAATTGGGAGGCGGTGGAAATCTCTCCCCAGAAGCTCCCCTTAGGTTCTAAGCTATTTTAATGTTGATTGGAAAATGCAAATCCATTTCCGAGCATAGATTGTGAATACGTCATGTGTGCTTGTATTGTAGTGGTATTTTCATGCCTTTTTGGTGTCTGTATCATCCTAAATATCTTGTTAAGATTTTATTCTTCTTTATTCTTAGTTATATAGTATATTAGTGAATCCATAGATCTTTGTAGATCGTTGTTATGGTGTTTCTATCATTGAATCCATCAAAATTGTATTGATTATGTTCCAATCAAATCATTTTCTTGTTAAACTAACTGCATTTTTTGCAATAGTATGGGCTTCTCTAATTCATAAAATTCATAGTGATGGTAGCTTGAAATCGGCTAAGTTCGGGCTTATCGGAGTTAAGGTATGTTAAGGCCTTCAAATCTTCTTTTGGCATGATTTTCGTTAAATTGAACTCCCGTTGTCGTCGTGCGAATTGACTGTTTGCGGCTGAATTTGTGTTGTAAATACTGTTGTTTGGTGGCTTATGGGTTTTGATATTTCCCTCATTAATTGAATCCATGTATTCAGGCATCAAAATTGGTCATTTTTTGTGAGTTATAGGGGCGATAGAACGTGTAAAAATTGGCTTGTTTTGTGTTGTGGTTTGTGACCCTTTTGGTTTGAGCTATGGACTGTTTTGGCTACATTTTAGGGGCTATTTTTTATGTGGTTGTAGGTTGTATGTGTGTCTGGTTGGATTGATTAGTTAAGAGACAAGTTGTGGCTCGTCAATGGATGGCTAGACATGTCAGAATAGTACTACATTATGATAGCCAGTTGG
>JACEIK010000223.1:231844-247831 GCA_018107945.1 Datura stramonium | reverse complement strand
ATATACACACACACTTTGGGACCTCCCTTGTGAGTTATCCCCTGCCTCGAATGGGCCTCGAGCTTGATATCGATATCATGGTACCGTCCTTAGCCTTGGCAAGGCTTTGGACGGCTCTACCCACGTGAGTGTGATAGTTAGGATCACGTAAGCTCTATCGTAGTATGTCACTAAAAGACGAGTCTCCCATTGTTCCTCATGATTTCAGATATGCATATTCTTTTGTAATACCCCAAAAATGCCTAACAGTAGACCCAGGAATTAAAAGTTGAAAACTGCTGAAATTGGGAAAATATCACAAAACGGGCGACGTATCGGTATCAAACCACGGGTCGTTGTATGCAGTCGTGGTGATGGGAAGTTCTGTGGCAGTGGAGACAACGGGAGATGAAACGACTCATTTCTTGGGACAACGAGTCATTTTTGGCAATCATAGGAAAGGTTGGGCTTAGCAGTTGGGGATACCACGGGTCGTCCAATGACTCGTGGTGAGAAGTGATGACCCGTGGTCACTGGTCGTTGTTTGGTTGCAAGGATTTCAAGTTCATGTAATGGATCAATACCACGACTCATTGGAAGCAACCACGAGTCGTGGTGAGGCTCGTTGTAAGGAGGTTCTATTTTGTGAAGGAGGACAAGCAACGATCGACTCAACGATCCGTTGGATCAAAGGACGAGTCATCCTATTTATTTGTGGTTCAATTATGGAGTCAAGTTCTTAGCAGTGCTTATGACGGGCCATACAACGAGTGGTCATTTCTTCCAACTACTCGTTGGTACGACGCGTTGGACCGAGTTGGACAGTTTTCTGGGAAGATTCATTAAGGGCACTTTCGACTTTCTCATGCTACAAGACCCTAGACTATGTCGTTTTAGCCTATGAAAGGTGGGTTTTTAGAGGTATAATCTATTCTAAGTCATCATTCATGCATGCAAGAGTATAGAGAGGTGATTGAAGGATTCCTTCTTCAAATCCTTTCAATTCCTTCTTGGGCTTCCAAGGGAGAGTAAGAATAAGTTATTTTCAGGTATGTAGGGTTATGAGTGGGTGTCTTCTTCCACAACTATGCCCAATTTCTATGTAAATATGAGAATTCCTATGATCAAGTTAGGGGCTTTCACCCAATAGCATAATTCATCAATTTCTATACATGGGTACGATTAAATTATGTTTCTATTGATAAATTGTGAAGCATGGGCAGATTTTAAATTGTTCTCAATCAAAATTGTGTTTTCTAGTTTTATGAAATTAAAGGCCCATGGATGAGAAGTTTATTAAAGAAGAAAATGATGATGAATATATGATGACCATGAGATTTGATGATGAAAAGCATGTTTCTAAAGCTACCCATGATTATGATATTATTTTTAAAATGAATTGAGTAGATCCAAGCATGATAAGTTTTGGGCAAAGCCCTTATATCGAGTATGATGATGTAGTATCTCTAAAGTAAGCTTACCACATGGTTTTGGATTAAAGGCTCTCACTTATCTTTGAGCTTGTGGTATGTTTTGAAATAAAGCTTCTCATATGCATGAATTTACAATTGAGATGTATGTTATTATTGAGCTTCATTTTTATACGATTTTGAGTTATGAATGATTTCATTATTGAGTTTCGTTAATAGACGATGTTGAGCTTCGTTATACATGATGTAGAGCATTGCATGTTTTGGGAGAATAGTCTAGCACCGAGCGGGCTAAGGTCGATCACCCTATGCCCCAGAACTACGCGCCAACGTAGGTTGATACTATTATATTATTGGGACCTCCCTTGTGAGCTATCCCAGACCCAAATGGCCCATGAGCTTGATATCGATATCATGGTAGCGTCCTTAGCCCTAGAAAGGTTTCGGACGGCTCTGCCCACTTGAGTGTAATAGTCGGGACCACGTAAGCTCTATCGTGGTATGTCAGTTAAGTGACGAGTCTCCCATTGTCTATGTGATTCGGATTTGCACATTCATTACTCAAGGTTATTATTTTATATATGCATGTTCTAAAAGCAAGGTTTGACTCATTGTTCAGCTTTTCTTATAAATGTCATATTTCAGCATTGAGTCATTCGAGTCAGTTATGATGTTATGAAGCTATGCATTGTCATATTATGAAAAGATTATAATTTTAGAAAGAATGCATGCAAGCCCTCCTCTCAGATTGAAAGCTTATGATATGTTATGAGATGCTTTAAATGATTTACTTCACTTAAGCGGTTTTATTTACCTTGCATACTCGGTACATTTCACGTATCGACCCGCATACTCTATGTTGTATCATTTCATGATACATGACCTAGCTCTTAGGCTCAGCCCTGCTCGTAGTGCGTTGTCAGAGTTAGTACCTGCTTGGTTGGTGAGTCCTCAACCTTCGAGGGCTAGAATTTTAGTTTCCCTTATGTATTTTCAACTTTAGTATTGTTGAGTTAGTTGGGGTCTTTTCCCATCAATTCATCCAGATTAGAGGTTGTTCAGACTTATGTATGTATTTAGTTTCGGATGCTTATTCTGATGTTATGTTGAGTTAGAATTCCGCTGAGTTTATATTTTTGATTCCTCAATTTATTGATTGATTCTAATGTATGCTTGTGCCATGGGTTGACTTGGGGTCTCTCGGGGTCCCTTGTCCCATGTCTATGATTTGGGCCTCAATTTGGGTCGTGACAAACTTGATATCAGAGCCATAGGTTTGAAGTGTCCTAGGAGTCTGGAAGTTGCGTTAAGTATAGTATTTTTCATGGGTGTGAAGCGCGCCACACTTATGACGAAGAGGCTACAAGACATTTAGGAAATGTTCCCTTCTTTCATGATCTATGTCATGCGATGAAAAGTCTTTCTATTCTTCTAATTCATGCTAATCGCGATTGCAGAATCATGGATCCTCGAAGAATGAATGGAAGGAGGAATGGAGGTGGTGAAGGCCACGAGGATGGAAATGATTATGGGCATCAGCCAGCCCCACCAGTTCAGCAGCCTCAGGCATTGGAGTCAGCTGCCCATGTTGAGTTCCGGGCTGCTATTCAGATGCTTGTGCAGGCCTTGACTGCTCAGGTCAATTAGCAGGCCGTTGCGCATGTTCCGCAAAATGGCAATACAGCGGCGGCTCGAGTTAGAGAATTTTTTAGGATAAACCTACCGGAGTTCCTTGGGTCAAAGGTAGATGTGGACTCATATGATTTCATTGATGAGGTTGTCAAGATCACCCAAGTCATGTGAGTGAGTAGTGTTGAGTGCGCAGATTTGGCCTCTTACCAGTTGAAGGGGGTTGCGCATATCTGGTTTCGCCAATGGAAGCATAGCAGGGCCACAGGAGCAGGTCTTATCACGTGGGAGGAGTTTCATATTGCATTCCTAGATCGGTTCTTCCCTCGGGAGGTGAGGGAGCTGAAGGTAGCTGAGTTTGTAAACTTGAGGCAGGGAAGGATGATAGTGCAAGAGTATTCCCTTGAGTTCACTCGCCTATCGAAATATGCCTCGGAGTTAGTGGCTGACCGTGGTGAGCAGATTTGTGCATGGTATAGTAGGGTATTTGGACAAGGAGTACCAAATCGCAATGCTTCACCAAGATATGGACTTTCCTTGTATAGTGTTGTACGCCTAGAAGATGAAGGCGGCACATTTGAGAGAAAGGAACGCCAAGAGGTCCAGGACCGAGGACCACAGATTCTCTAGGTAGAGGTCCGGTGGTGGGCACCGACAACAGACTCACCAGAGATCATCATCCCCGACATCTTTGGCATTGAGCGTGCCATCCAGGCATTGACAGGGTCAGAGAGGGAGAGCATCAGGCTCGAGGGGTTAGACCAGCAGACCCGCAGATTCTAGCATCCTAGCTTGTCGCAGGTGTGGACGGGGGCACACGGGCCAGTGCTTGGCAGGTTCAGGTGCTAGTTTTGGGTGTGGGAAGCCCGAACACATGCTTAGAGATTGTCCAGCTGTGAGGCAGGATCAGGTTCAGGGCCAAGGCCCAACTTCTAGTTCAGTCGCCCCTCCCACATGCTCAGCACATCAAGGAGCATCTACTAGCACAGCTAGCGGTCAGTGCCACAATAGATTCTATGCTTTAGCATCCCGTCAGGAGCAGGAGTTCTCCCTGGATATGGTCACTGGTATGTTGCAAGTTTTCCATATTGATATATATGCTTTGCTAGATCCAGGGGCTACCTTGTCTTTTGTTACAACTTATGTGGCCAGTAGCTTCGGAGTCAGTCCCGATGTCTTGTCAGAACCCTTCTCAGTTTCTACTCCAATAGCTGACTCGGTTATAGCTAAATGGGTGTATAGAGGTTTCCTAGTCTCAGTCTTTCATAAGGTCACCTTAGCAGATTTGATAGAGTTAGCCATGACTGATTTCGATGTTATTCTTGGAATGGATTGGTTATTTACATGCTATTCTTCAGTTAATTATAGAACCCAGTTAGTAGAGTTCATATTTTTGGGTGAGCCAGTCTTAGAATGGAAGGGTACTTCAGTTTTGCCTGTAGGTTGATTCATTTGCTACCTTAAGGCCAGGAAGATAATTTCTAAGGATTGCATGTACCATCTAGTTAGGGTTAAGGATGTCGAGTCCGAAACCCTGACTATCCAATTAGTTCCAATAGTACATGAGTATCTAGAGGTCACTCCTAATGATTTTCTAAGTGTCCCTCCCGAGCGGGAGATTGATTTCAGTATAGATCTTCTTCCCGACACACAGCCTATATTTATTCCGCCCTACAAGATGGCTCCAGTCGAGCTAAAAGAGTTGAAGGGTCAGTTGAAGGACCACTGGATAAGGGCTTTATTAGGCCGAGTAAGTCTCCACTGGGTGCGCCAGTGTTATTTTTCCGGAAGAAGGATGGTTCGCTTCGGATGTGCATTGACTATCGGCAGTTAAACAAGGTCACCGTTAAGAACAGGTATCCCTTACCCAGGATTGGTGAATAGTTTGATCAGCTTCAGGGTGCCAAGTGCTTCTCCAAGATTGATCTATGATCCGGTTATCATCAGCTTAGAGTTTGGGAGAGTGACATCCCGAAAACCGCTTTCCGGACTTGGTATAGTCACTACGAATTTGTTGTTATGTCTTTTGTACTAAGCAATGCCCCTGCAGCGTTTATGGATCTAATGAATAGGGTTTTCAAGGAATATTTTGACATATTCATGATTGTGTTCATTGATGACATCCTTATATACTCTCGGAGCGAGGAGGAGCATGCCGCTCACTTGAGAGTAGTGCTTCGGACCTTCAAGGATCGTCAGTTGTATGCAAACTTCAGCAAGGGTGAGTTTTGGTTGGACTTCATGGCATTTTTGGGTCATGTGGTATCGGGTGAGGATGTAAAGTTAGATTCTCAAGAAATTGAGGCGGTGAAAAATTGGCCTAGATCGATGAATCCTTCAGACATTCGAAGTTTCTTGGGTTTAGCTGGCTACTATCGGAGGTTTTTTGAGGGTTTCTCCTCCATCGCAGCACCTTTGACCAGGTTGACTCAAAAGAAGGTAAAGTTTCAATGGTCGGAGGTTTGTGAGAAAAGCTTCCAAGAGTTGAAGACTCGACTCACTTCAGCATTAGTGTTGACCCTACCCGAGGGTACCGATGGTTTTGTGGTGTATTTTGATGCTTCGAGAATCGTACTTGGGTGTGTGTTGATGTAGNCTTGGGTGTGTGTTGATGTAGCATGGGAAAGTGATAGCATATGCCTCAAGACAGTTGAAAGTCCATGAGAAGAATTACCCGACCCATGACCTTGAGTTGGTCGTGGTGGTATTTGCATTGAAGATATGGAGGCATTACTTGTATGGGGTCCATATGGATGTATTCACTGATCACAAGGTCTTGTAAGTGACATGTTGAAAACCGCTCAGAGTCATCAAAAGTCATACGCGGATGTGAGGAGGAGAGAGTTGGAGTTCGAGGTGAACAATTGGGTATTTTTGAAGGTGTCTCCCATGAAGGGAGTCATGTGGTTCGAAAATAAAGGAAAACTCAATCCCCGCTATGTTGGTCCCTACTGGGTTATGAGAATGGTTGGTAAGGTGGTGTATGAATTGGACTTGACCTTACAGTTATCTTCCGTGCATCCTGTGTTTCATGTGTCGCTTTTGAAGAAATGTTTGGGAGATCCAGCTCTAGTAGTCCCGATGGACAGCATTGGAGTAAAGGATAGCCTTAGCTATGAGGAAGTTCCAGCCGAAATATTGGATCATCATATTCGGAGGCTGAGGAACAAAGAAGCAGCTTCAGTTAAAGTATTATAGAGGAATCAGCATGTGGAAGGAGCTATGTGGGAAGCCGAAGCGGATATGATGGCTAAATACCCACACCTATTCTCTACCGCTCGATGTCAGCTTGAGGTATCAGTTTTGTTCTATGACTCTATTTAGTTTCATGTTAAGTTCATGCACGTAAGTTGCTTTTATGTATATGGGTGTGTATGTGATTTGCGAATTTAGTTCAGTTGTATATTTTGAACCGAAGGTGGTCATTCCATTAACTTCGGGCTAAATAATCAGTATTTGAATATGATAATTGCATGTTTTTATTTTCTACTTTTTCCTACATTGGAGGATGAATGTTCCCAAGGGGTACATATTGTAATACCCCAAAAATGTCTAAGAGTAGACCCGGTAATTAAAAGTTGAAAACTGCTAAAACTAGGAAAATATCACAGAACAGGCGATGTAACGACTCGTGGTATCAAACCACGGGTCGTTATATGCAGTCATGGTGATGGGAAGTTTTGGTGGCAGTGGATACAATAGGCGATGCAATGACTCATTGCTTGGAACAACGAGTCGTTTTTGGCAGTAGTAGGAAAGGTTGGGCTTAGCAGTTGGGGATACCACGGGTCGTCCAATGACTCGTGGTGAGAAGTGATGACCCATGGTCACCATTCGTCGTTTGGTTGCAAGGATTTCCAGTGCATGTAACGGATCAAGACCACGACTCATTGGAAGAAACCACGAGTCGTGGTGAGGCTCGTGGTAAGGACGTTCTATTTTGTGAAGGGGGACAAGCAATGATCGACTCAATGATCCGTTGGATCAAAGGACGAGTCATCCTGTCTAGCTGTGGTTCAATTCTGGAGTCTAGTTCTCAGCAATGCTTATGATGGGCCATACAACGAGTCATCGTTTCTTCCAATGACTCGTTGGTATGACCTGTTGGACCGACCTGGACAGTTTTCTGGGAAGATGCATAAGGGCATTTTCGACTTTATCATGCCACAAGACGCTAGACTACGTCATTTTAGCATATGAAAGGTGGGTTTTTAGAGGGATAATCTATTCTAAGTCCTCATTCATGCATGCAAGAGTATAGAGAGGTGATCAAAGCGTGATTCAAGGCTTCCTTTTTCAAATCCTTTTAATTCCTTCTTGGGCTTTCAAGGGAGAGTAAGAATCAGTTATTTTCAGGTATGTAGGGTTATGAGTGGGTGTATTCTTCCACACGCATGCCCAATTTCTATCTAAATATGAGAAATTCCTATGACCAAGTTAGGGGGCTTTCACCCAATAGCATAATTCTTCAATTTTTATACATGGGTATGATTAAATTATGTTTCTATTGATAAATTTTGAAGCCTGGGCAGATTTTAAATTGTTCTCAATCAAAATTGTGCTTCTAGTTTTATGAAATTAAAGGCCCATGGATGAGAAGTTCATGAAAGAAGAAAATGATGATGAATATATGATGACGATGAGATTTGATGATAAAAAGCATGTTTCTAAAGCTACCCATGATTATGATATTGTTTTTAAAATGAATTGAGTAGATCCAAGCATGATAAGTTTTGGGAAAAGACCTTATATCGAGTATGATGATGTAGTATCTCTAAAGTAAGCTTACCACATGGTTTTAGAGTAAAGGCTCCCACTTATCTTTGAGCTTGTGGTATGTCTCGAAATAAAGCTTCTCATATGCATGAATTCACAATTGAGATGTATGTTGTTATTGAGCTTCGTTTGCATATGATGTTGAGTTATGCATAATTTCATTGTTGAGCTTCATCAATAGAAGATGTTGAGCTTTGTTATACACGATGTAGAGCACTGCATGTTTTGGGAGAAGAGTCTAGCACAGAGTGGGCTAAGGGTCGATCACCCTATGCCCCACAACTATGCGCCAACGTAGGTTGATACTATTATATTGTTGGGAACTTCCTTGTGAGCTATCCCCGGCCCAAATGGCCCATGAACTTGATATCGATATCATGGTAGCACCCTTAGCCCTGGAAAGGTTTTGGACGGCTCTGCCCACTTGAGTATAATTGTCGGGACCACGTAAGCTTTATCGTGGTATGTCGGTTAAGTGATGAGTCTCCCATTGTCTATGTGATTCGGATTTGCACATTCATTACTCAAGGTTATTATTTTATACATGCATGTTCTAAAAGCAAGGTTTGACTCATTGTTTAGCTTTTCTTATAAATGTCATATTTCAGCTTTGAGTCATTCGAGTCAGTTATGATGTTATGAAGCTATGTATTGTCATATTATGAAAATATTATGATTTCAGAAAGAATGCAATGATATGTTATGAAATGCTTTAAATGATTTACTTTACTTAAGTGGTTTTTCTTACCTTGCATACTCGGTACATTCCACGTACTGACCCGCATACTCTATGTTGTATCGTTTCATGATATAGGACCCAGCTCCCAGGCTCAGCCCCGCTCGTAGTCCATTGTCAGAGTTAGTACCTGCTTGGTTGGTAAGTCCTCATCCTTTGAGGGCTAGACTTTCAGTTTCCCTTATGTATTTTCAGCTTCAGTATTGTTTAGTTAGTTGGGGTCTTGTCCTATTAACTCATCCAGATTAGAGGCTTTTCAGATTTATGTATGTATTCAGTTCCGAGTGCTTATTTTGATGTTATGTTGAGTTATACTTCCGCTATGTTTATATTATTGATTCCTCACTTTATTGATTGAGTCAGATGTATGCTTGTGTCATGGGTCGACTTGGGGTCTCTCGGTGTCCCTTATCCCGTGTCTATGATTCGGTCCTCCGTTTGGATCGTGACGTCATTGCTCATGAGATTTATGTAAATGCATGTTCTAAAGAAGGTTTGACTCAATGTTCTTCTTTACTTAAAATGTCAGAATTCAGCTTTGAGTCAATCGATTCAGTTATGATGTTATGAACTTATGCTATGTTATGTTATGAAGAGATCACGATTTCAGAAAGAATACATGGAAGCCCTACTCTCAGACTCTTGATGTTTATGTTACATTATGCATTGTTTTAAATGATTTAAATTACTTTATAAGTTTTATTTACCTTGCATACTCGGTACATTCCACGTACTGATCGCATACTCTATGTTGTATCATTTTATGATACATGACCCAACTCTTAAGTTCAAGCCAACTCGTAGTCAGCTTATCAAAGTTAGCATTCTTATTGTGGGTGAGTCCTCATTTCCCAAGGACTAGACTATTCAGCTTTCCTTTATGTATTTCAGTTTCAGTTTTATTGAGTTAGTTGGGGTCTTGTCCCATCAACTCGTCATGTTTAGAGGCTTTTGGGGCATATGTATGTATTCAGCTTTGGATTTCGCATTCTAATGTTATATTCAAGTTAGACTTCCGCTATGAGTGTCTTATTGATTATTCAGTTTCTTTGTTGATATAAGATGTACGCTTATGCCATGGGTCGACTTGGGCTCTCTTGAGGCTCCTTGTCCCGTGTTACGATCGGGGCCTCCGTTCGGGTCGTGACAAACTTGGTATCAGAGAAATAGGTTTGAAGTGTCCTAGGGTGTCTGAAAGCCGCGTTAAGTAGAGTCTTTTTCATGGGTTTGAAGCGGGCCACACCTATGACAAAGAGGCTACGAGACATTTAGGAAATTTTCCCTTCTTTCACGATCTATGTCGTGAGATGAAAAGTCTTTCTATCCTTCTAATTCATGCTATTTGCGATTGCAGAATCATGGCTCCTTGAAGAGTGAATGGTAGTCGAAATAGGAATGGTGAAGGCCACGAAGATGGCAACGATAATGGGCACCAGCAAGCCCCAGTAGTTCAGGAGCACCAGGCACCAGAGCCAGTCACTCACGTTGAGTTTCGGGTCGTTATTCAGATGCTTGTGCAGGCCTTGACCGCTCAGGTCAACCAGCAGGCTATTCTGCATGTTCCGCAGAATGGCAATGCAATGACGGCTCGAGTCAATGACTTTTTGAGGATGAACCCGTCGGAGTTCCTTGGGTCCAAGGTAGATGAGGACCTACATGAGTTCATAGATGAGATTGTCAAGATTACCCAAGTCATGGGAGTGAACGTATTTGAGTGTGCAGAGTTGGCCTCTTACCAGTTGAAAGGGGTTGCGCATATCTGGTTTCACAAATGGAAGAATAGCAAGGCCGCCGGAGCAGGTCCTATCACTTGGGAAGAGTTCCATATTGCTTTTCTAGACGGTTCTTCCCTAATGATATGAGGGAGTTGAAGGCAGCTAAGTTCGTGAATTTGAATCAAGGGAGAATGATAGTACAAGAGTATGCCCTCGAGTTAACTCGCTTATTGAAATATGCCCCAGAGTTGGTAGCCGATCAGAGAGCGCGGGTGAGCAGGTTCATGCATGGAGTAGCGGGCTATTTGGACAAATATTGTAGGACCACTATGCTCCACTAGGACATGGACTTTCTACGGATAGTGTTGTACGCCCAGCAGATGGAGGTGGCACATTTGAGAGAGAGGGAGGCCAAGAGGACTAGGACCGATGACCACAGATTCTCGCAGCCGAGGTAAGGTGGTGGGCACCGATAGTCGACCCACTAGAGATCATCAGCCCCAGCATCTTCGGCATTAAGTGTTCCATCCAGGCCTAGACATGATTAAAGAGAGAGGGCATCAGGCTCGAGAGGTCAGAGCAGCAAACCCACAGATTCTAGCATCCCAACTTTTCAAAAATGTGGTCAGGGGCACACAAGCCAATGCTTGGAAGGTTCAGGTGCTTGTTTCGGGTGTGGGAAGCCCTGACACATACTTAGAGATTGTCCATCAAGGAGGCAGGATCAAGTTGGGGGTTGAGGCCCAACTTCAAGTTTAGCAGCCCCTCCCGCACGCTCAGTCCATCAGGGGGCATCTACTAGCACAACTGGCGGTCAGCACCAAAACAGATTCTATGCCTTAGCACCCCGTTAGGAGCAGGAGGTCTTCCCGGATGTGGTCATTGGTATGTTACAAGTTTTCCATATTTATTTTTATGCTTTGCTAGATCTGGGGGCTACCTTGTCTTTTGTGACACCTTATGTGGCTAGTAGCTTCGGAGTCATTCCCAAAGTGTTGTTAGAACCCTTCTCAGTTTCTACTCCAGTAGGTAACTCAATTATAGCTAGACGGGTGTATAGATGTTGCCCAGTCTCAGTCCTTCAGATGGTCACCTTAGCAGATTTAATAGAGTTAGCCATGACCGATTTGGATGTTATTCTCGACATGGATTGGCTATTTGCATGCTATGCTTCAGTTAATTGTAAAACCCTGGCAGTAGAGTTCAAATTTCTGGGTGAGCCAGTCTTAGAATGGAAGGGTAGTTCAGTTGTGTCTGTAGGACGTTTTATTTCCTACCTTAAGGCCAGAAAGATGATTTCTAAGGGTTATGTGTACCATCTAGTTAGGTTTAGGGATGTTGAGTCCGAGACCCCGACTATACAGTCAATTCCAATAGTACGTGAGTATCCAGAGGTCTTTCCTGATGATTTTCCAGGTGTTCCTCCCGAGCGGGAGATAGATTTTGGTATTGACCTCCTTCCCGACACACAGCCTATATCTATTCCTCCCTACAAGATGACTCCAAGCTAAAAAAGTTGAAAGAGCAGTTGAAGGACTTGTTAGATAAAGGTTTCATTAGACCGAGAAAGTCCCCATGGGGTGCACCGGTTCTCTTTGTTCAAAAGAAAGATGGTACTCTTCATATGTGTATTGATTATCGGCAATTGAACAAAGTCACTGTCAAGAGTAGATATCCTCTACCTAGGATTGATGATTTATTTGACTAGATTTAGGGTGTCTAGTGTTTCTCGAAGATAGATCTCAGATCTGGGTACCATCAGCTCCGAGTTCGGGAAAGTGACATCCTGAAGACGGCCTTCAGGACGTGGTATGGTCATTATGAGTTTGTAGTTATGTCTTTTGGACTAACGAATGCTCCTGCAGCTTTTATGGATCTGATGAATAGGGTGTTCAAGCCATACCTGGACATGTTCATGATCGTGATCATTGATGACATCTTGATATACTCTTGGAGCGAGAAGGAGCATGCCTCTCATTTGAGAGTAGTGCTTCAAACCCTCAAGGATTGTCAATTATATGCCAAGTTCAACAAGTGCGAGTTTTGATTGAACTCCATAGAATTTGTGGGCCATGTGGTATCAAGTGAGGGCATAAAGGTAGATTCTCAAAAAATCGAGGCGGTGAAGAATTAGGCTAGACCGATGAATCCTTCAGATATTTGGAGTTTCTTGGGTTTAGCTGGCTACTATCAAATATTTTTTGAGGGTTTCTCATCTATTGCAACACCTTTGACCAAATTGACTCAGAAGAGGGTGAAGTTCCAATGGTCGGAGGCTTGTGAGAATAGCTTCCAACAGTTGAAGACCCAACTTACCTTAGCACCAGTGTTGACCCTGCCCGAAGGTACCGATGGATTCATGGTGTATTGTGATGCTTCTAGGATCGAACTTGGGTGTGTGTTGATGCAGCATGGGAAAGTGATAGAATATGCCTCTAGACAGTTGAAAGTCCATGAGAAGAATTACCTGACCCATAATCTTGAGTTGGCAGTGGTGGTATTCGCCTTGAAGATATGGTGACATTATTTGTATGGGGTCCACGTGGATGTGTTTATGTACCATAAGATCTTACAATATGTGTTCACCCAGAATGACCTCAATCTTCGACAAAAGAGGTGGTTGGAACTACTCAAGGACTATGATATGAGTGTCTTTTACCATTCGGGTAAGGCTAATATGGTAGAGGATGCACTTAGTAGACTCTCTATGGAGAGTGTGTCCCATGTGGATGAGGGGAAGAAGGATCTGGTGAAGGATGTACATCGACTCGCTAGGTTGGGAGTGAGGTTGGTTGACTCGATGGATGTCGGTGTTGTTGTCCAGAACAGATCAGAATCATCCTTGGTGACTGATGTGAAAGCTAGACAAGATGAGGATCCGATTTTGGTAAAGTTGAAGGAAGTCATTCAAAGCCAGAAGGTGGAGGTCTTCTCCCAAGGGGGAGATGGTGTGATTAGGTACCCGGGTCGCTTATGTGTTCCGGACATAGGTGATTTGAGGAGCCGGATGTTGCATGAGGCTCATGAATCCCGGTATTCTATCCATCTAGGTTCCACCAAGATGTACCATGAATTACGGGAAATCTATTGGTGGAATGGCATGAAGAAGGATATTGTAGAAATCGTAGCCAAGTGTCCAAACTGTCAGCAAGTAAAGGTTGAGCATCAGAGGCCGGGAGGCGTACTTCAGGATATCAGCATTCCCGCTTTTAAGTGGGAAGAAATTAATATGGATTTTATCACATGTCTGCCTCGTACTCATCGATAATATGATTCCATTTGGGTTGTGGTAGACAAGTTGACCAACGCTGCACATTTTCTATTGGTTAAAACCACGGAATCGGTGGAGAATTATGCCAATCTATATATTCAGGAGTTGGTCTGATTGCATTGGGTACCCTTATCCATCATTTTCGATAGAGGTACTCAATTCACCTCTCAGTTTTGGAAGTCATTTCAAAAGGGATCGAGTACACAGGTTAAGCTCAGCACAGCATTTCACCCGCAAACGGATGGTCAAGCGGAGTGGATAATCCAGAAACTCGAAGACATGTTGAGAGCATGCGTGATGGATTTTAAAGGTAGTTGGGATGTTCACTTGCCTCTGATCGAGTTTGCATACAATAACAACTATCACTCTAGTATTCAGATGGTGTCGTTTGAGGCTCTCTATGGGTGAAGATGTAGATCGCTCATCGGATGGTTTGAGGCTAGTGAGGTGGAAATGATAGGGATGGATTCGGTTCATGAAGCAATGGAGAAGGTTCAGTTGATAAGAGACAAGTTGAAAACTACCCACAGTCGCCAAAAGTCTTATACGGACAAGAGAAGAAGAGAGTTAGAATTTGAAGTCGATGATTGGGTGTTTCTGAGGGTGTCTCCCATGAAGGGAGTGATGCGGTTTGGAAAGAAAGGGAAACTTAGCCACGCTATGTCGGCCCATATCGGATAATGAGACATGTTGGCAAGGTGGCTTATGAGTTAGAGTTGCCTTAAGAGTTAGCCTCTATGCATCCTGTGTTTCACGTATCACTTTTGAAGAAGTTTTTGGGCTATCCAGACTTAGTTGTTCCGATGGGCAGTGTTGGTGTACAAGACAGCCTTAGCTATGAAGAGGTTCCGGTGGAAATATTGGATCGTCAGGTTCGAAGGCTAAGGAACAAGGAATTAGCTTCAGTTAAAGTGTTATGGAGGAATTAGCATGTTGAAGGAGCTACGTGGGAAGCCGAAGCAGATATGATGGCTAGATACCCACATTTATTCTCTACCAGCTCAGTTTCAGCTTGAGGTATCAGTTTTGCACTCAGATTTATCTTTCATGTTCATTCCATGTGCGCAAGTTTCTTTTATGTATATAGATGTGTGTATGATTCATGAAATCAGTTCAGTTATGTGATTTGAATCGGAGGTAGTCATTCTGTCAATTGTAGGTTTAAATGATCAGTATTTGAATATGATGATAGCATTTTCTCTACTTTATTGTGTTTTCTAAAATTCAAGGATGAATGTTCCCAAGGGGGAGATATTGTTATACCCCAAAAGCCCAAAGATCAGACCTGGGAGTTTAAACGGAGAAAAGCTTAAAAACTGGCACCAGGCATAGAACAAGTCATGGGATGACTCATTGGTACAGCCCACGAGTCATGATGTGACTCGTGGGGAGGCTAGTGAGGAGTTGGAAATTTTGGGAAAAAGGATCCCCACGGGCGTGACAAAGACTCGTGGTCAGACCCCACGAGTCATTAGGTTAGTCATGGGTGGTAAGGAAAGAAAAGAGAAGAGGGGAGGAAATGCACTCGACGGGAGGACCCCACGAGTCGTGGTCAGTCCCCATGATTCATGGGGTGAGTCATGGCCAAGCAGAGTATGTTTTTGTTGTAGTTCAGGCAGTGTACCTAACGGGTGGTGACCATGAGTCTTGGTCACCGGTAACGAGTCGTGAGATTGCCTGTTAAGAGCCCAAGAGATCTACTAAGCAGTGTACTTCACGACTGACTCCATGAGTCGTGACCTGTGACCACGAGTCGTTAGTTCCCTCGTTGGGATCGCCTAGCAGTTATTCTTTACAAATTTAGTAAGGGCTTTTTCATAATTCCTAAGCTCCTAGGGACTAAACTATGACGTTTTAAGTTATGAACAGTTTTTTCCTCTATCTGTTGATCATAGACAATCAGGCTGGAGGGGTCTATATCCTTAATTAACATTGATGTCCTGCACTCTTTGAGGACCAGATTTGACACCCCATTTACAAACTTTAGCATGCGAGCCCTTGGCTCGACCAACATCTCTGGAGCTTACTTGGACAACCTGGTGAATTCCATAGCATACTCTTCTACGGTCTTATTTCCCTGTCTCAGGTTCATGAACTTCGCTACCTTGGCCTCCCTGAGCTCTCAAGGGAAAAATCTGTTCAGGAAGGTTGTAGTGAATTCATCCCATTCTACTGGTCCTGCCTCCGCTGGCCTCCCTTCCTTCCACTATTCGTACCAGACTTGGGCTACCCCTCTCAACTGGTAGGCAGCCAAGTCGGCACTCTCTGAGGGACAGACACCCATGATTCGGGTGATCTTCTTAATCTCGTCCATAAATCCCAGTGGGTCCTATCTGTCATGCCCCTCCTTGGGGGGTATGACTGGCACCTGGTGCCCTAGAAGGACCTGGACTGCTAACTGGTGAGCCTAAGCACATCTGATGCCTGGCTAGCTCTATCTCAGATTTCTGG
>JACEIK010000223.1:193251-206735 GCA_018107945.1 Datura stramonium | reverse complement strand
GAACCGAACCGAATTTGAAAAAAACCAAACCGAACCGAATTAGTTTGGTTCGGTGTTCGGTACACTACATGAAAAATCGAAAACCGAAAAAACTGAATCGAAATTTAAAAAACCGAACCGAAAAACCGAATACCCACCCCTACTAACAGTCACTGGCAGTAGCTAACTGGATGGTAGGTTGTCATTTAGTGCACTAGGCAACCCCAGTGTCGTTAACTCTAAGGTATGGCCATCATATACAACTTTATGGCCCTAGAAGCGTTAAGGTGCGCCAGCGGCCTCTAGGTAGGCTTTACTGAGAATACAGGAATCAAACTAAAAGTTATATCGCCCGGCTGCACCCTATGCTATCTAACTTACCAACTCAGGCCCAACAGCTAACAACAAACTTCTAAGGCCTTGGCCTGACAGCAAAACATCAAAATTCTACTAATAAAGCGAACAGATGAACAGAGGAGTTCCTATGACACTACTAGCGTGAGTCACACTTAACATAATCTTTCCTGACAAGGGATACTGTAATATATTCTCAATATGTTTTCTTGCAGCTAACCACAACATATATAATCTTAATTTGTTGACAGCAGCTAATCACAACATATATAATCATAATCTGTTGATAGTAGCTAATCACAACATATACATTATCATTATCTACTTTCGAAGGCATAGGTCATATTACTACACAATGAGAATAACTTTCTGAAGAGATAAGCCCTAACATATCTCGAATGTCGATTCTCATTTAACTAATGAGTTTCAACCTGTAACCAGTGGTTCCACTCAACTGCAGCCCTCACATTGAGGGAATAAGGCCATTTTCAATACTAAATTCAGCAAACAACGACATCTTTCGATGATAATAATAATAATAGCTATAATTTAACTTTGTTTAACTCGGCCGAAAACTCACAATTTCCCAAGAGTTTAGAAGAGAGAAATGCTTACCTATTGCCTATGGCCGTTTAGGACTCAATTTGGAGTAACTCCGACAATCTTTACTTGGCGAGGTTTCGGTATGCCAGGTGAATTTTCAAGAAATAACTCCACAGAGATGCTTCCCATAGGACTAGAACTTGTTACCTAATGTTAATTTGCATTTGGACGGCATTTGACGGTGTAATTTGATGAAATTTGGATGAAAGGTTCACATCTTCTCTATTTGGGACCCTGGGAAATGTTTACAATGAATGCTCAACTCCCACTTCACTATTTATACTTATTGAGGTTGTGGGAAGGGGCGCGTCACGCCACCCATCTCGCTAGACAGGGGTGTGCGATGCGCTGCTCAAGGTGCCGGGCTGGCTGGCGTGGTGTGGCGCCCAATGTGCCTAGCATTCGACCCTGGCCTCCTGCTCGCTCGATGCCGTGTTCGTGTGTTCATTCCCCGAACCCTTTTTCGTATGCGTCGTACTCCTAAAACTCTCAACATACGTACACACGCATCACTTAATCGATAGAAACTTATGGGGTGTAACATCATCCCCCCCTTAGGAACATTCGTCCTCGAGTGTAATCTTAAGCTCAAAAGGCTCAACTCTTTTAACTATGGCTAGAAAATTTTTGGCGGAGTCTCCTCTGTATATGGACTATCCCGGAAACCTGAAACACAAAAAATTCCAACACAAGTGTCTCACAGGACGTTACTTGCAACTGAAACATAGCTCTACTACATATACACAAACAATTGATAATAATAGCGACAAAATCAACTGTACAACATCTGAAGCTATCTTGCCTTCACTTAAATTGTCTAAGTCTGTATACTGTCATCATAGAGTCCAAAACAACTAAAACTATCTAGACTTCTCATCATTCATAGTGTTTCAATTCATTTCTTCTATACTTATGCCCCCCCATGATACTCTAATAAGCTACAACTCTGGTTCTCAAGATGGCTCCTATAACTATTAGAGTCTCTCCATGGAACAGTGCTTCTGTACCCTTGGTATCCCCAATTATATTAGCCTGATAAAAAGTCTTCTATGTGCTTGGGTAGTGTTTATAAACAGATCCTAGCCCCGAAGGCAACTCTATCTCATAGGTCACTTGGCCAATCTCCCGGAGGATCTGGTATAGCTTAGTGAGTCTAATGTTGGACTTGCCCTACTTTTCAGATCTCATGACGCCCTTTATTGGCGAAATTTTTAGGAACAGCCAGTCATTGCTTCATTTTCTAACTTTTCCATATACTAGAATGAGACTTTCGGCGACCCTGGGCTGCCGGTACATATCTCCAAATTAGTTTAACTATTTCCCTCTAACTGATGCAGTATACTAAGTTCAATTATCCTTGACTTACCTATTTCAGGCTGTTATATTGGAGACCTACATTTCCCCCCATAATAGGTCTCCAAGCGTCTGATTTGTGTGCTCAGCTTGGCTATTTGTTTGGGAACGAGGGGCGGTACTTAAATTACCATGCGTCCTAATCTATCCTGATAACTCCTCCGAAACTTAGCCGTGAGTTGTACCTTGTTATACCCGGGAGTCCAAAGATTAGACCCGAGAGTTTAAACGGAGAAAAAGTAAAAATTTTGCAGCAAACTCAAAACGAGTCGTGAGGAGACTCATGAGGCCAATTCATGAGTCGTGATGTGACTCGTGGGGAAGGACAAGGTATTTAGTGAGAAGGCTGGAAGAAATGAGACCCCACGGGTGAGACCACGACTCGTGGTCTGGCACCATGAGTCATTAGGTCAGCTGTGGGGAAGGAAATTAGGAAAAAGGAAAGAATAAGGGCAGTGGACTTGACGAGAGGTCCCCACAAGTCGTGGTCAGTCTCCACAAGTCGTGGTCAGTCCCCACAATTCGTGGGGTGAGTCTTTAGTAGGCCTGGAGTAAAATTTGACAAGGCAAGGTAGTGTACATCACGGATGGTGTAAATGAGTCGTGGTCACCCACAATGAGTCGTGAGGTGACCTATGACGAGCCCAGAAGAATTGATGAGTAGTGTACATAACGACCGACTCCTGAGTAGTGCCCCCAAGCGAAGAGTCGTCAGGTCACCCGTTAGGGCCATCTGGCAGTTATTTTTTGCCAGTTTAGTAAGGGCTTTTCCGTAATTCCTAAGTTCCTAGGGCCTAAACTACGATATTTTGAGTTATGAATAGTGACTTTTAAAGGGGTTAAGTTCATTTTAGGCCTCATTCATTCATGCATGCATGCCCTACTCTCAGATTCTTAATGTTTATGTTATATTATGCATGGTCAAAAATGATTTTATTTACTTAAGTAGTTTTACATACATTGCGTACTCGGTACATTCCACGTACTGACCGCATACTCTATGCTGTATCGTTTCATGATACAAGATCCAGCTCTCAGATTCAGCCCCGCTCGTAGTCAGCTTGTCAGAGTTAGCACTCTTGTTGTGGGTGAGTCCTCATTTCCCAAGGACTAGACTATTCAGTTTTCCGTTATGTATTTCAGTTTCAATTTTGTTGAGTTAGTTGGGTTCTTGTCCCATCAACTCATCATTCTTAGAGGCTTTTTATACATATGTATGTATTCAGCTTCAGATTTTGTATTCTAATGTTATATTCAAGTTAGACTTCCCCTATGAGTATTTTATCAATTATTTAGTTTCTTGATTGAGATTAGATGCATGCTTATGCCATGGGTCGACTCGAGGTCTCTTAGGGCTCTTTTTCCCATGTTACGATCTGGGCCTCCATTCGGGTCGTGACATGCTCCTTTTTCAGAAGTTAATAGACATTGAGATACCATATTGCCGGAATATTTCTTTAGTATTCAATTCGGCGTAATCTTTAACTGAAACATCTTTCTGACCGGCAAGAAATATGCTTATCTCATTAGCTTTTTAGCAATGACACAGTAGGGTCACATTTACGCCTGGTATGAGGTAACCCTGTAGCGTATTCATATTGTCACTTTCCACTTTCATGCAGGCACGGCTATTTTCTAAATTAGCCTGCCCGGTTTCTGATGTCCCGCTTGCTCTTGCTAGCCATTAGAGCTGCATGCCACAACTCGACAATATCCTTCTTCCTATGCCAGTGGTAGATCTCTTTTATAACATAACGCACTCTCGTAAAACTCAAGTGGGGGAAATGACGGACATAGTATGTCCTGCTACACTCTACTGACGAAGCCCTGCCACATTTAGGACGTAGGGTCAACCTCTGGGTCTCAAGACTCTATCCCCCACTATCTTAAAGGCTGATGATTCCTTCTAGGTGGTACTAGGATAGGGCCTCCGTACTGTTATTCCTTCACTTCCACAACTAGAGGTGACATTACGGTATTCTAGGTTATAATCGTACTATCCCTTGAATGTTATCTTGATGCCCATTTCTCAACATTCAGCGGTGATTCGAAGTTCTGTCAACCTGCTACAGCCTGGAGGTGATTCTGTTTTCCTCCAGAGCTAAATACTAATAGGCTGATATCTAGGATTCATGCCCCCTACACCGTACTAACAAGGATGTTACTGACCAAGTCCATCAATCTATATCGTTCTGATCCACACTTGGGCCAATTCCACTCATATAATCTCTCTGTCCTTTAACATAACAAACTAGGGCCATAGCCATTATTCTCTAGGTAGTCATTACCATCGTCAGCTTACTGTGGTAGAATCAGCCTATTTCTGACCTGATCTTTACTATTGCTGGGGGTTTATTACTTATGGACTTTCACACGTACTTGGATGCTATTGGAAATCTTATCTGCCCTCCTGATTTACTGCCATAAGAGTCTAGGTGACTTATTTAAACACTGGGTGTCTTAATCATTTTCGAACATTTTCCCTGTAATCAACGGTTCTAGCCCTCCTTTACTATTCTCTCTGGGCAACATCGTGTTAATACTTACACTTTCTGTTATACTGTAAAGGGCTGGGAGGAGGGAAATAACTATATCTTCCTACAGTAAGGCTGAGGTATGGAACTTTACAACCTCCAAAGAGTTGGGGATAAGAATCCCACAATTTCCCCCTTCTTTTATACCTTCCAGATAATCCAACATTAACTGTCCCCCCTGTCTAATTCTAATTATCTACTAATTAAGCCAACTCGTACATATACCATATTACTACTCTCTTACTATGGGGTTGTTGGAAGAACTGGGAACGATGTTGGCATATCTATTATCTTATGAGGTTTCTGGTGCCCCGGGAGGATACTAGGGAGATTAAAAGACGTTTGCTTCCGCCCTGATGCTGACTGTCCCTGGTATCATGTCCCCCAACTATGGAACCTCGTTGGTATCCTCTCCTACTGCTGTAGCTCACTTGCGGCTAACTGGAGTCTGTCCCATATAAAACATTACTCTAGACAGACATAATAATGAAAGCTTAGGGACTCATCCCTATACCACTCGGCTCTATAGCACAATCTGATAAGAAGGAGGGATAACCATACTATCATACCTTGTAGCCTCCTGCTTATAAAATGTGGTGCGCAACACATTTTTAAGTAAGACTCTACTAGACATGGATTGCAGATTCCCTAGGATATGACCTGCCCTGATACCAAGTCTGTCATCCCCCACTTTGGGAGGCATGACTTGCACCTAATACCACACTGGAATCTAGGCTGACCTGGCTAGTCCTATGCACCTCTAGTGTCTACCAACGACTCAAAATCAAGAGAACAACTACTATATTTCAACTGTAAACACAACCTCGGGCCGACAAGGTCACGCAGCACCTATAAAAGAAAATTGCTAACCCGGCCAATATAACAATAAAAGGAATCCTATGCGGGCGGAAAAGACCACCATGTTGTCTAGTTACAACAGAAATGAAAACAAGCAGCTACATCAGGCCCCACACGGCCAATGCACAAAATAAGACATACATGGGCCCCATATTGCCAACAACAACCAACTAACTGAATATTGTAGTCTCCAAGCCTCTAGAAATGGATTAGTGATCGAGCAAGGCCCTGACCTACCTAAAACTACACAACAAAAGAGCAAACTCCCATTACCTGACAACTCCGAATGAGAGGAGCTAACCAATCTGCTAACTCCGAATAGCTGCTAATGGAGATCCTGAAACCTATCTGTCTAAACCTGTAGGCAAGTGTGTAGTGGCCCCAAAGTTGGGCGTCAGTACGATATGTACTGAATATGAAAGGTAGTAGCAAAAATCTGAATAGAAGCTGATAAAGACTAAGAGTAAGTAGCAAGAAGGGGCAAAAGATAACCTGTAAGCTTTCTTATTCATAACCTGCATCTAGTAACTCACCACACGTATATGAACCGAAGCTATACAACTATACATTCATAAGCTATATCTAACAATCAAGTATACAAACAAGAACCTAACCTGGCCCCCATAAGCCTGGAAAGTACAATCAACACAGAGATAACCTACCTAGTCCTTATAAGCCTCGGCAGGTGCCAATAAGTCTATATACCCCTATTGCCCTGCAAGTAACTATATCTGCAACTGTATCTAAGCCATCTGGGCTTCTGTAACTGTATCTGAGCCATCTAGGCTCTTGTAACTGGACCCCGAGCCTTGGCTCGACTGAGGGTCGTGATGCCACTATTGCATAGAGGAGTTTGGAGGTGAATAGACCTCAATACGGACCTCATGGCCTCAATTTGGTCCCTTCGGACATCATATTGCTCTGACGAGCATATGGGTTTCTCAATACGGCCCTCACAGCCTCAATCTGTCCCCTTCAGACATCATATTGCCCCTGCGAGCATATGGATATCTCAATACGGCTCTCACGGCCTCAATCTGGTCCATTCAGACATCATATTGCTCCTGCGAACATATGGGTATCTCAATATGGCCCTCACGACCTTAATCTGGTCCCTTCAGACATCATATTGCCCCATAAGCCTAAAACGGCCACTATTCTTACTCGCCCACAGTCTGTGTGCCTACACTTGGCTAGAGGGTCCTAGCAGCGATCACAACCTCCGTCGACTTAAACAGAAAAGATTGAGGTCCGAGTGACCTATGCGATAGTCTGACGGTCATGCTGAGGCACGGATAACTCATAAACAAACTGTAAGGTCATAGGTGACCAACTATTTAGTTCCTCCGCTTAGAATAACTGTGGGGCTACTACTAATCGTACATTCTCCTAAGTAGTCAGCCCCTAATATTTCATAGACAACTTACTATAATTCTTAGCCCGAAGGTAATACTGTACTAACATGGTTCTAGTCCCTTAGACCTTGACTTGGTCAGTTCAAATTTCATATGTCTTATTTGGACGATTTCTAACCTTGTCGATAAGTTTATCTGGACTTAGCCACTCACGGTAACCTATTCCTGAATATCTCATAAGAGTAGGCTGGGGTGTTAGCCCCGCATTCAACTACTGATAAGGTTTCCTCCTTAGGGTACCCATGGGTCTATCTGACTCATACAACTAGGATAACTTCCTGGGCAACCTGCATGACAAGAACTAAGTTGACTGACACTAACAGTCACTGGCAGTAGATAACTAGAGGGAAGGTTCTCACTCGGTTCACTAGGTAACCCTGGTGTCGCTAACTCTAAGGTATGGCCATCTTATCCAACTTTCTGGCCCTGGAGGCATTAAGGTGTGCCAATGGCCTCTAGGTAGGCTTTACTGACAATACAAGTATCAAACTGAAAGTTATATCGCTCGGCTCCACCCTATGTTGTCCAACTTACCAACTCAGGCCCAATAGCTAACCACAAACTTCTAAGGCCTTGGCCTGACTACGAAACATCAAAATTCTACTAATACAGTGAACAGACGAATAGAAGGAGTTTCTATGACACTGCTAGTATGAGTCACAGTTAACATACTCTTTCCCGACAAGGGATACTGTAATATATTCTCAACACGTTTTCTAGCAGCTAACCACAACATATATAATCATAATCTGTTGACAGCAGCTAATCACAACATATATAATCATAATCTGTTGACAGTAGATAATCATAACATATAGAGGATCATTATCTACTTCCAAAGGCATAACTCGTATTACTACACGACGAGAATAACTTGCCGCATAGATAAGCCCTAACATACCTCGAATGTCAATTCACGTTTAACTTATGTGTTTCAACCTATAATCGGCGATTCCACTCAACTGCATCCCTTACACTGAGGGAATAAGGATATTTTTAATACTAAATTTGGCAAACAATGACATCTTTCGATAATAATAATAATAATAACTATAATTCAACTATATTTAACTCGGCCGAAAACTCACAATTTCCCAAGAGTTTAGAAGAGAGAAATGCTTATCTATTGCCTGAGGCAGTTTAGGACTCAATTTGGAGTAATTCCGACAATCTTTACTCTGCGGGGTTTCTGTAGGTCGGGCGAATTTTCAAGAAATAACTCCGCAGAGATGTTTTTCGTAGGCCTAGAACTTGTTACCCAAAGTTAATTTGCGTTTGGACGTTTGATGGTGTAATTTGATGAAATTTGGATGAAAGTTGCACATCTTCTCTATATGGCCTCGAGGGAAATGTTTACAATGAATACTCAACTCCCACTTCACTTTTATACTTATTGAGGCGGGGGGCAGGGGGCGCGACACGCCACCTATCGTGCCAGACAGGGGTGTGCGGCGCGCCGGCCGCAATGCCAACCAAGGTTGTGGGACACGTAGCTCAAGGTACCGGGTTGGTCGGCGCGGCGCGACGCCCAGTGCGCCTAGCCTCCGACCTCGGCCTCCTTCTCGCTCGACTCTATGTTCGTGTGTTCATTCTCTGAGCCCTTTTTCGTATGTATCGTACTCCCAAAACTCTCAACATACGTACACACATATCAATTAATTGATATAAACTTATGGGGTGTAACAATATGCTTGATCAAGTGTGGCACAGTGTGTCAGTCATGCCCCCAAGGTTTAGGGTGTGACAGAAACTAAATGTTCAATAACTAACAGCTCCTATTTTATTACATAACAATAATATGTTAATATAATATTTTACTATTTAATAAACAACAAATACAACTAATTATTTATTGTGGATGACCATGTGGTTAACAAGTTTGATGCCACATTTCATCAAGGTACTATAGTAAACTTTATATCCAGGTAAAAAGGCTTATAAATAGTTCTTTTTTCTTTGTAAAAGAATAGAATAAAAAAAAAGGAAGAAAAGAATACTATTGTGTTTCTTTATCTCTCTCTATCATTTTTTGTTAGTTTTATTTTGTAACACGTTATCAGTAAATTGAGTTTCTACCTCAGGATATTGAAATTCTCCAATCATCAGTTGGACCCGAGATCAATTTCGATGATATATGCCTTATAGATAGTGCTACGACACACTATTTTAAAAGATAATAAATAATTCTCACATTTGAAGATGAAAGAAGCAAATATTAATATAATATCTGTTAGTACAAGATTAACTGAAGGCTCTGGTAAAGCTAATTTATTACTTAACTAAGGAACAAATTTGGCAATTGATTAAGCATTATATTGTAGTAAGTCTCAAAGAAACTTGCTAAGTTTCAAATATATTCGCCAAAATGGCTATCATATTGAGACTATAAATAATTAAAAGATTGAATATCTTTATATTACTACAATGATGTGAGGTAAGAAATATGTGCTTAAAAAGTTACCCACCTTTTCTTTCGGCTTATATTACACAAGTATTAGCATGGTTGAAACATACGTCATAGTAAACCAGTAGTTTACTAATTCAAATGATTTTAGTATTTAGAATGACCAATTGGGTCATCCCTCTTCTAATATGATGCACAAAATAACTGAGAATTCATATGAACACTTTTTGAAGAACCAGAGGATTCTTTAATTTAAGGGATTCTCTTGTGTTGCATGTTCTCAAGACAAATTAATTACTACGCCATCAGCAATTAAAGTGAGAATTGTGTTTCCTGCACTTCTAGAACGTATACAAGGTGATATATGTGGGCCCATTCACCCACCATATGAACCATTTAGATATTATATAGTTTAATAGATGCATCTATAAGATGGTCACATGTGTGTTTATTATTAACTCGCAATTTTGCATTTGCGAGATTGCTTACTCAGATAATAAAACTAAGAGCACAATTTTTAGATTATGCAATTAAGACAATTTGTCTCGATAATGCTAGTTAGTTTCTCAAGCCTTTAATAATTATTGTATGTCAAATGGGATAATAGTTGAGCATCCAGTTCTCATATTCATACCCAAAATGGTCTAACAAAATTATTGATCAAACACCTTCAATTAATTGCTAGACCAATGCTTATGAGAACAAAACTTTCCATTTTGGTATGGGGTCATGATAATTTGCATGCAACAACTCTTGTGCGGATTAGGCCCATAAGTTATCATAAAGTCTCCCCCTTACAATTGGCTTTTGGTCAGGAGACGAATATTTTTCATCTTAGAATATTTGGATGTGCATTATATGTTCCAATTGCTCCATTATAATGTGCAAAGATGGGTCCCCAAAGAAGTTTGGGGATATATATTGGGTATGAATCTCCTTCGATTATAAAATATTTTGAACCTATGACTAGAGATTAATATACAACAAGATTTGCTTATTGTCATTTTGATGAATCAATTTGCCCCACCATTAGGGGGAGAAAATAAGTAGCTGAAAAAGGAGATAGATTGAAATTCACTATCACTATCTCATTTAGATTCTCGTACAAATTAATGTGAACTGAAAGTTCAAAAGATAATGTATTTGAAAAATATTACAAATCAACTGTCAGATGTATTCATTGACCTATCAAGAATTACTAAATCTCATATTCCAACTGCTAATGCTCCAATTTGAGTTGAGGTCCCCGTAGGATGACAAATTAATGCAAATGAGTCTAAACCATGCTTAAAATGTGGTAGATCAATTGGTTCCAATGATAAAAATCCTCAAATTGGTTCCAATGATAAAAATCCTCAAAAAAGAAAAGAAATGAAGAATCAAGATGGTCATAATATGGAGGAAGTTACTCAACAAGAGAAGTGAGACATAATAATTTATAAAACCTCAAGAGAGATTCAGATACCTCAAAATAATAAAAATGAAAAGATCTCAATAAGTTATGTTTCATTAGAAAAATTATGGAATCAAAATAATATAATTGTCAATAATACTTTTTCCTATAATGTTGCTATTGAAATAATGCAACAAGATAAGAATCTTGAGCCAAAATCTATCTAGGATTGCAGATAGGAAATGATGCAAAATGAAAAGATGCAATCACCTTCAGGTATCTTATAAATTTGGCAGTTCATGAAAATCTCAATATGCATTTAATGGATGTAGTCAGAGCCTATTTATATGGCTCACTAGACAATGGTATTTTTATGAAAATTCCTGAAGGATTCAAAATGCTTGAAGCATATAAAGATTTTGAGGAAACTTTTTCAATAAAGCTTCAAAAATCCTTATACGAATTGAAACAATCAGGATGCATGTGGAATAATCGCCTTAGCGAACACCTATTAAAAGGGTATAAAAGTGATCCTATTTGTCCCCGAGTCTTATAAAAAGGTCTGGATCTAAATTTGTTATAATAGTCATATATGTTGATGACTTGAATATCATTGGAACTCCCGAAGAGCTTCCAAAGGCAGTTGAATGTTTGAAAAAGGAATTTAAAATGCAAGTTCTTGGAAAGATAAAATTTTGCCTTGGTCTACAAATTGAGTGTTTCTCAAATGGAATATTTATCTATCAATCAACATATACTGAAAATATTTTAAAGAGATTTTACATGGATAAAGAACATCCATTGAGTACCCCCAATGGTTGGTAGATCACTTGATATAAATAAAGATCCATTTTTACCTCATAAAATCAATGAAGAGCTTGTCGGTGTTGAAATACCATATCTTAGTGTAATTGGTGCATTAATGTATCTTGCCAATAATTTTCGATCAGATATAGCTTTCTCTATGAGATTTTTAACAAAATTCAGTTCTTCCCCAACACGGTGATACTGGAATAGCATTAATCATATATTTAGATACCTTCAGGGGACCATTGATATGAGACTATTTTATTCAAATGAATCCAAGTCACAATTGATTGGTTATGCAGATGTGGGATATTTATCTGACCCTCATAAAGGACGATCTCAGACAGGCTACTTGTTTACATGTGGAGATACAGTCATATCATGATGTTCAATGAAATAAACAATAGTTGCTACTTCGACTCAAATCATATAAATATAATAGGCATTCATCAAGCAAGTCGAGAATGTGTTTGGCTAAGATCAATAACTCAACACATTCAAAAAACATGTGGTCTTCCTTTGGAAAGAGATACTCCAACAACATTGTATGAAGACAATGTTGCATCCACAGCTCAACTAAGGGAAGGATACATCAAAGGAGATAGAACAAAACATATTTCTCCAAAACTCTTTTTACTCATGATCTTCAAAAGAAAGGTGAAATAGATGTTCAACAAGTTCGCTCAAGTGATAATTTAGCAGATTTGTTCACTAAAGCATTACCAACTTCAATCTTCGAGAAACTGGTGTACAAGATTGGGATGTGCCGTCTTCGAAACATTAAGTGATGTTTTCATCAAGGGGATAAAATATGCATTGCATTCTTTTTTTCTTAGTCAAGATTTTGTCCCATTGAATTTTTCTGGTAAGATTTTTAATGAGGTAACAAACAATGTGTATTATTAATAACTATGTATATATTCTAAGTAGAATTTTTCTTTTACATGGACATCCAAAGACGAGTATTGTGAAATAATTGTGGATGACCATGTGGCTAACAAGCTTAATGCCACATTTCACCAAGCTACTATAGTAAACTTTATGTCCAAGTAAAAAGGCTTATAAATAGCCTTTTCATTGTAAAGGAATAGAATTTTTTTTTTAAAAAAAAAAAGGAAGAAAAGAACACTATTGTGTTTCTTTCTCTCTCTCTATCATTTCTTGTTAGCTTTATTTTATAACATTATTTTCAAATGAACTAGTTGTGTGTATTTTTAAAAAGCAGATAAGAGAGCTGCCTAGAGAATACGGTCAGGAAAGTTGGGATGCCCACTTATATTATTATAATGAAAAACGGTCAAAAATAGGGGCGGATCTACCCTATACGATAGGGGTGTCACGACACCGCAAGCTTCGGTTAAAATTTATAGCGAGTAGTTATTTATCTGTGAAAATTTGATTATATAGTTAAAATGGCACCCAAAAAAATATAAACAAGTTGTGGATGTCATGATTCTGGCCTGTCTCTGAAGGTTCCCTTCCTTTCTCTGCGCCCAAGTTTGAATCTCTAGGATAACATTTCTTATTTTTCAATTGCCTCTATTTCTCTTTTCATACTTTCTAGCATTTTTTTAATATTTCAGTTGGCCCTAGTGCCTAACCTCTTTCACCCTCTTCCTCTTTCTCTCTCCTCCTCTTCTTCAATTTTAGATTTATTTATGTTAGTGTTTCAATCTATTCTTAACTAGTTAATTTTTTCGTGCTTCGCGCGATCATTTAAAATAGAAGTGAACTTGCTAAAGTAATCATTTAATATTAATTAATTCAAAAATAATAATAATAAA
>JACEIK010000223.1:96962-107476 GCA_018107945.1 Datura stramonium | reverse complement strand
TGTGTGTGTGTGTGTGTGTGTGTGTGTGTGTGTTTGTGTGTATCTATGAGTGTTGGGGACTTTATTTTCTATAAGGGTACGTGGTTTGCATTGCCTTCTGTCAGTTATCTGTGTAAAATAACATTAGTGATAACATTCACTGCTAATAGTTAGATTCCATATCTAGATCCCTGTATGTCATGAATTGTTGTTGCATGTATGCATAGTTGACTTGGTTTTGAATAAAAAGGGGTCAATATCTGATAATGGTCATGCGTGCAAATTTTTGGTTGTGTCGACTGTAGGTCTGCTACTTTTCTTTCTAGTTAAGCATCGTGCTATAGTTTTATTTTGTTTGCCTGAGGACATGCAAAAACTTTAAGTTCAGGGTATTGATGTTGATGTTGGGCATAGAAATGCCCTTTTTTGCCTATCTTTTACCCTATTTTGAGTTCATAATCCTTATGAAATTCATAAATTCATGTGTTTATGTGTTTTGTATGCTAACAAATGATTTGAGATGTTTTGAGCAGGAAACTAAGGAAAAAGGACCCAAATTAACCCAAGGTGTGAAGATTTGAGAAGTTGAGAAGAAAGACCTAGGGCTATGGCTAGCACCCGGTGCTAGGTCCCAAATATTAGAGATGTTTCATTCAACACTTTGGTGAGATGAGATGTTCGGATGCAATCCATACTTAGAGAAATTTCACAACCTTCTGGTGTATGGAGGGGGCGGGCGCCAGGTGGGTTCTTGAGCCAAGAAATTTGACTAACACTCTGGAGAAATAGGTGGCGTGGGGCACCCCAGATGATCTCGAAGATTGGAAATTTAGCTAACTTCTTGGTGAGATAGATGGGGCGGCGCGCCTAGATCCAAACATCAGAGTAAACTTGAGCCCAACTTGGGGCTATAGGTGGGCGGCGCGCCAGGGCCATTCTAAAGCAGAAAATGCTGATTTTGAAGCTAAGTATTGGAAAGTAGAAGCGTTATTTGAAGGCTCAACTATATATATATATATATAGCCTCTAGGTCATTTGTTAATCATCTTTTGATCAATTTTACATTCTGTATATCATTTTAAGGGTTGTAAGCTGTTTGAAAGAGGAGACAAGTTCTAGGTTTATTATTTTCTTCTTTATATTACTTTGAATGATGATGATTAAGTCTTTATTTTTTCACTTGTCTATGAGTGGCTAAACTCATAATCTAGGGTTTTGTCCATGGTGGATGGTAGATGTTTGATAGGCCGATTTTATACTAGTTTCGATTCTTTATTATTGGTTGTTTATATTTACTTATTATTATTGCTTATTTATGAGACTGATCACCTTATAAGTAAATCTGTTGGCTTTAGATTGAACTTGGGAAAGGGGATCAAAAGGGTTAAAGGAAAATATAGAACAGGAGTTCAAAGACCCTTGAACCCATTAGTGAGATGATAAAAGTTGCTGTTGAGGATAGGAATATACCCTTCAACCTTGTTTAGTTGAAATATAAGTAGGCATAACCATCATTTCATGTTTCTCCTGTGACCATAGGGATATAGGTGTTAGGGTTCATGAGATAGTTCTTGGATACTCGGGAGAGTGGCAAGGAATGGGATAGTAACTTGCAACTAGCAACCATAGGAAGAATCGTTCTAGTGTAATCATGTCTTGAAACTCAACCTGAAACTGAAAAGTGCCATTTCCCTAGATTTTCATCAACATCTGAAGTAAAACCAAATTTGCAACCGTCTTTAGTTATTTTTATAATTAAAGTTTGTAGTATTAAATTTCCCCAAACAATTTCCCATTTCAACTATTTGATAGAATAGAGAAATAGGAAACAACTTTAAACGATTAAACTGACAAGTCTCTGAGGGATTGATAATCGGGACTTTCAGTCCTATATTACTTGACGACCACATGCGCTTGGGTAGCATCAGATGTTCTATAGGTTTTGCAGCACTTTCGACACTTAAAATTAAGGAAATATGCATGGTCTTAGGTGTGTTTACATAGATATGATGTACTTTTGCTGTGTTTTCGGGGAAATCATGTGTCGGAGTTGAATTTTGTAAAAGAAGCAAAAAGAGTGTAGAAAATGGTGAAGTTGTAGGCATCAGTACGAGCCGTACCTTGGTGGTACAAGCTGTACTGTGCATACATCATAAAATCTAGAGGAACTGCACAAGGTGATAGCCAAGTAAAACTCTTGGTATGAGGCACACCAGAGCAGTCGTGGAAAATTACAAAGAAGTATGCACTTGTCTACTCTCCTAGTACATGTAACAGCTACAAGTCATGATGACTACATATGACTCGTACAAAGGAGCCGTGATAAACTTCAGAGAAAATATTAATTGGCAGATCTTAGGGTACGAGAGGATACCACGAGTCATGAGATCAAGGTACGAGTCATACCAAAGCACTCATGGAAATATTCAGAGGATGCCAGACTTCACAATATCAGACCACGACAGGAATGTATGACTCATAACAACATTGTATGATTCATACCAGCTCCTAGGACTTAACCAATTTCAAACCTTTCTAGCATTGTATTGATGGAAGGTACGACTCGTAGCTACAACCTACAACTCGTAGGATCTGGGGGGGGACAGTTATAGCAGTTTTCCTGTTAATTTAGAAAAGGTTTCTGATTATTTGTATAAACACTTTTCTAGGTTATTTTGGTTAGAAGACCGAATTTTTGATAGAGAACCAATACTTCGGAGATTCTTCTTAAGTTTTCCAATATTCTTGGAGATTTATTCATTGTTCTTGAATTATTGAAAGTTGAATTGTGCAATAATAAATTGAGTTTTTATTTCAATCATCATTGTAAGTCTCTACTTATGATTTCTTTCATGAATGCTAATTCGTTTCTTACAAACATGAGAGGCTAAAACTTTCACAACTAGGGTTGTGGGAACCATGGTAGAGTAACTAATTAGGGTTTGCACATAGTGATTCAAAACCAATACTTATATTTGTATTGTCTTCACTTCATCTAAAATGTTTCTTAACGGAGCTCAATATTAGGACTTATCTAAATTCTCTACTTTCTTGAACCTAGAGAGGTACATATTAGGGAAAGAGAAAAACAACAAAGCCTTAAACTTTATGATTCATTGAATAACTTGAGGTGCGGTTGCAGGATAGTTAGTTTGGAGAAATTTGATAACGGTTAAAGTGAAAACACTCAAGAGACTTAATTCGGTGATTGAGTATAGTCATCCAATAGGGACGAATCAGTTGTTTGGATAACATATATTATCAGTCCTATAGACTAAGTATTGAGATAGATCACTAGTGTATTCACCCGAAGTTGTTATGAATCCATGGGGATTGCTTCCTAGTTAATCGCATAAACTGGACAACAACACCAATTTACAACACTGTTACTTGTTTACTTCTTTGAAACCCCTTATTAGGAAATAATTGTACTAAAAGCACAAATAATTGCGTTGTTCTATATCCTGACCATATTTCCTGTGGGATCGACCCCAACCTAGTTGGCTTCTTTATTGACAACATCCGCATCATACTTTTATAAGGGTGAGGGCTATCATCTTTGAAACTCGTCGGTCCTCCAAATCTTCTAGTTCTAAGTTTGAATTAGTCAGCACCTTCCTTACTCCAGTACAACACCTTAAGAAGAAACGTCTGTCTCCGCATCTATTTATGAGGAGACTAACATTCTTTATAGCCTGATTGAGGTGGATAATTATCTCAAACCATTGGTCATGAAGAAAAGATAGATGAGGTTTCCACCGCATGCTTATTTAATGCAACAGCCTAAGCTTGTGCTCAGGTAAGTGCATTACTTGGATACTCTTTACTTATCTTACTCATTTATTTTCACTATGCACTAACACTTGGGATTTTTCACTAAGGGAATGTTTCATTTTCTGAGGGGATCGAAAGGATGCTAAATGAGCAAGTTGAACTATGTCCTGGGAGCATGAGAGTTGAGAAAGAAAATGTTGGAGCGAGGAGCCAAGTTTGCTGAGGTGGTCCTTTAGAACTTAAGCTTTTCGAGGTTGAAGCTCTAAAAAAACAAACTTATTCAAGTGGAAACAAAGAGGGACGTCTTCAACCAAGAGGCCAACATCTTAATTTCATAGATGGTCGAACTTAAGAAAGAATGAGTTGGTCAAGAAGAGGTCCCAAAACCTTCATCTGGAGGGAGTCCAAACTTGAAGAAGATCTACGGATCTTGAGGGGAACTCTTGCAGTAAAAAACACCAAAGTAGTTAAGTTGGAGAGCAAAGTCGAGTTTACTAAGAAAATATTAGCAAAGGAGTAGACCTTCAACACCAAAACTATAAGAAACATGACCAGTTTGTATGACTGGAATAAAATGTTGGTGCACATACTCGAGGAAAATAAGGCAAAACCTACCTCTCTTAAGGATCGACATAATTTTTAGAAGATCCATGACACTTGGAGTTTAAGGCACCAGAAATTATAGGAAGTTAAGGATGGAGCTATTGATATTGATGAGCAAATTATTAAGGCTTGATCTCTAGCAGAACTAACCAGGAGAAATATTTCTGAGCTAGGTTAGGAGGATCTCAATTCTTCTTATTCTAATGATATTTTAAGTTTTAACACCGAGGAAGAAGAAAGATAACAGAGACTTTGTATGCTCTCCTTTCAAAGATCAAACATCCACCTTAGTTCTATGGTACCTTCAGCCAAGAACCCTTCAACTTTGTTGTCAAAATTTCAAGAGCTTTTGCCCGAGCATGCTGCGTCTGGTAGTATCTGATAGCTTTTTTTATAAAAAATAATCATTATGTTTTTATTGTTTGAAAGCACAGTCTGGTCTTATAGGCCAATTTATTAATAAAATGTCTTAGTCTTGAAATTAATTGCTTTTTTTTGGAATGTTTGCTTAGTTCCCCTTTATTTTAAAATTCAGATCCAAAGCTGGTGGTTTATCTCTTTTTTAATTTAGGGTTTTTTGAACAAATCTCAAATTAGTTTTGATCAAAGTTATTTTCCCTTTTAACATTTACCTAATAAAGGTTCCAATTTTATTTTTCCAACTGAGGATTAATTTATCCTCTATATATGACGACCAAGAGCTAATTTCAATCGTTTTTTTCGAGATTGGGAGCCTTTGCAATCATTTAATTTTTATGACTCAGAGCTTCATTCAACCAGTTCAAAGTTATTTTAACTTTTTTTGACTTTGTAAGTTGATGTCGCTCAAGCACACGTTGTCGTCAAGTAATATAGGACTGGACGTCCTGATTATCGATTCCTCAGAGACTTATTAGTTCAATCGTTTAAGGTTGTTTCTTTATTTTTCTATTCTATCAAACAGTTGAAATGGGAAATGGTTTAGATAATTAAACACTAAAAACTTTAAATATAAAATTAACTAAAGACTATTGCCAACTTGGTCTTACTTCAGATGATGATGAAAGTCTAGGAAAATGACACTTTTAATTTCAGGTTGAGTTTTCAAGATGTTATTACACTAGAACGATTCTTTCTATGGTTGCTAGTTGCTAGTTGCTAGTTGCTAGTTGAAAGTTACTATCCCATTCCTTGCCACTCTCCCAAGAATCCAAGAACTATCTTATGAACCCTAATGCCTATATTTCTATGGTCACATGAGAAACATGAAACGACAATTTTATGGAGATTTGTGTTTCAACTAAATATGATTGAAGGGTATATCCCTATCCTCAATAACAACTTCTATCCTCTAACCAATGGGTTCAACGGTCTTTGAATTCCTATTTTATATTTACCTTTAACCCTTTTGATTCCCTTTCCCAAGTTCAACCGAAAGCCAACAAATTTACTCACAATTTGATTAGGCTAGTGAATAAGCAATTAAAATAAGTAAATGTAAACAATCATTAATAAAGATTCGAAACTAGTATAAATTAGTCTATCAAACATCAACCATGGACAAAATCCTAGAGTATGAGTTTATCCACTCATATACAAGTGGAAAAATAAAGACTTAATCATCATCATTCAAAGCAAAACGATAAAAAAAAGAAACCTAGTGTAGAACTTGTCTTCTCTTCCAAGTGGCTTACAACCCTCAGCAAATGATATACGTATTGTAAAAGTGATAAAAAGATGCCTAACAAACGACCTAGAAACTATATATATAGTTAATCCTTCAAATGATGCTTCTGCCCTCCAATACTTAGCCTTAAAATCAGCAATTTCTGCCCCAGAATAGGCTTGACGCACCGCCTTATCTATAGTCCCAAGTTGGGCTCAACTTTCCTTTGATTTTTATCTCTGACGCCTAGCCCCATCTGTAGCACCAAGAAGTTAGTCAAATTTCAACACTGCTAGATCATCCGGGTGCCCACGCCACTCATAGCCCCCGAGTGTTAGTCAAATTTCTTGGCGCCCAGCCCTATCCATAGCACCAGAATTTTAGGAAATTTCTCCAAGTTTGGAATGCTATGCGGCTCTATGCCATCCATCTCACCAGGGTGTTGAGTGAAACATCTCTGAAGTTTAGGACCTAGCACCCGGTGCCAACCATAACCCCAACTTTAATGCACACTTCTTTGATGTTTGGGACCTGGCCCCCGACGCCAACCATAGCCCCAAGTCCTTCTTCTCAGCTTCTCAAATCTTCACACCTTGGGCTAATTTGGTTCCTTTTTCCTTGGTTTCCTGCTCAAAACATATCAAATCATTTGTTAGTATACAAAACATACTAACACATGAATTCATGCATTTCATAAGGATTATAAACTCAAAATAAGGTAAAGATTGGCAAAAATAAGGCACGTTGGCATAGGAATATGCCTAACATCACCACCCTACACCTAAACCATTGTTTGTCCTCGAATAATCCTTAATACACACATAAACTCATCTTTTACCATCACACTTGGTACCTCTATCAATTCATACTCAATCAACTAGCATAAAGCATAGATTAACATACAATAATTCTCATCAAGCACATATAAAGGTTTCACAATCAAGACCACACAACCTCTATAATTGACTCATCATTTCAAAACATAGGGCTAACATGATTAAGTGTGACACATGCAACAAAAAGTACACCGACTTAGACATCTTATACCCCTCACTTTTATTTTTGTTCCTCTCTCAAATTATCAATAAAAAAACATGGAACGTAGGAATCAAGGCTCTCACACTCACAAATGATGTAATGCACATATGCCACATACCATAAGCTTGCCTTTCATGTATATTTAGACTATTCGGTTGTTTCAAGAGATTCGGATCACAAGGACTTTCTTGGTTGTAATGTCGGCTAAGGAACGGGTAGGAATGATATATTATTTTATAGTGACTACCAACTTAAGTACTTTTAAGACATTTTTCATTTTTCTTGTCCACCACCCTTTCCTTGTTTGTTCACCCTTAAGCTAACTCACCCTTTTTCTTTTCTTCTCATGCCCCTTTTTCACTACTTGATTGCTAGTCTTTTCTTATAGAATCAATAATGATTTTGCAATTAAAGCTCTATCTTTCATTGTCCTAGAAGCAAGAAAACAACACAATTCTATGGGCACCCCTTTTTTCCATTTTTGTCCTCTTACCATAATTTTTTCTTTTTCCCTTAACATTATACTTCGGTGGACCTTTACTCTCAAATCTCAAAGTGTCGAAGACTACTTGGAATCAATAAGTCTTAGGTCTCATAAAAAGAGGGATTAAGCTACTTTCATGGCTAAGAAAGAATACGACTTATGGCTCAAAGGGGGTTAACTAGGGACAATGTTCAGGAAGGTAAAACAAATATGGAAAAAACATGGCTTTTTTGAAGAAACGCCTTGATCATTTCCTAACTCCTTAACAACTAGCTGTCCTACATATATTAAGGCAAGTCTAGATGTCACAATATATACAAACAAAACAATTTAGCTCACCTCTCATGACAATCAAGAATCTAGTCGGTTTCCTTACTACACATTCACACAATCATATTGAATGACATTTTTCATTAGTAAGCCCTTAATATCATCCTGAGTCAAATTAAAGAGATATGTGTGTCTCTCATGGATTCCTCACTTATGCATTCAAGATGACCACTTTATTGACTCTAGTATAGCAGCTAAGCAGAATGTCAACAAGCACACAAATGAATGATCTATGACTCGATTCTAAAAAGTAAAAAAAATGTGATGAATTTCCCTTAAGACGACCGTCATCCACCTATCATAGGGAAGGATCACTACTCTAAGATGACAAAAATGAAAAATTGACTCTAAAATAAAGCAAACAACATACTACTCATACTACTCAAGAAGAACAATAGTCACTACATGCACAAGGCACCATTCAGTCATCATCACCAATATTAGCTATTACAGATCACGCCTAACAAATCATAGAGCTACTACCACGGGGACTGACAAATTATGCTACAACTACGAATTTAGCAAAGATAGAACAACAAGAACTCTTCCCTCTACCCTACACTTAAATAGTGCACTGTCCCCAGTGCACAAGCAGATATAACTAGTAGGTAGAGAGAGAGAATTTGCTGGGCTGCCAAGCACAATCATCGTCATCATCAGGATTGTAATACTCATCCTCATCCTCATCAACATCGCCATCAACCTGCATGGCGCCCGTAGTAGCATCCTCCTCCTCATCCATGTCTAAATCATAAGCTTCATCAGTCAACATTGTGGCTTCATTATCATCCAAAGGCTCCTTAAAGGCTGGGCCCACTCGGCACATCAACATAACACTCTCCATGAGTGGGTACCTCGCCTCGAGGGATTTCATCTCCTCATTAGTTGCAGGTTGACCTCCTAGCCCCAGCTGTAAATCTAGCATCCCAAATATCCGACCCTGCCAGCTTTCATCACGAGCCTGACAATCAGCTATAGTAAGGAGTGAAGCTGTAGAAGTGATAGTTCTCCTTTATCTTTGTAACATCAATCATCTTTCTTACCAGGTGCCCTGCAAAGAGGTAGACGAAGGTATACCTCTTTCTCCTAAATGCCTTTCCCTCACAAGAACTGGGTCAAGAGACCGCCACAATAGTATCTCTACCTGTAGTTTTCCCTCGATCTTCTCATATTTTCCCAAAGAAATGCACCAAAGTTCATTGGTATCCCTTTCATAAGCATGTATACTAGCACAAACTGCTCTCTATGTGATGTCTGACATGTGTGTCTAAGGGAGAAACACAACACAAACTATCTTCACCAGACCTTTCGCCTCCTTGTTCAAGTAGGAGAATGCAAGTGCAGAGTGAGTGCCCCTGTGGTCCCTTTCCCAACGGCGGATGAGTGCTCAACACATAGAGTGTGACGAATTTCGTGGTAAGGAGGCTTCTCAAGCAAGATAAAGTACTCTGAAGGGTCTATCTCAGGTGTGCCAAGGAAAGCATTGAACCTCTTGTAAGTGAACCGCACCACCTGACCCATTATCTTCACTTTGGTGCTTTCTCCAAATGACATGTCCCAGTTTGTATATAACTCCCTCACCAATGTGAGGTTGCACTCCTTTGGCTCAGCAAAGATGTATCCAACTCCCAACTCACGGAGCTTGTCCTAGATAGTCGAAAACTCAAGCACAAGGCGGCCCTCATCTATCCAGTTTTTAGGAGCATACTTGGGCTCCTTTTGTGTGTTGAACCATGTAAGTCCACGAGGCTCTACAACTTTTGCTCCAAATCTTCTAGCAGGGCCATCCTTGGCTGCTGATGAACTAGCTCCCTTTGGGCCTTTTCGAAGTCTCTTGAGGCTTGTATGAGCGATCACCACTTCCTTTTCCTTCGATGCCATAAATCATGCCAATAAAAAAATTAAAACTTTACAATATTAGTTCGTGAACAACAAATCTAACGAATTAAGTGTCAAAGGTGCAAAATTGACCCCACATTTAACTTGCTAGAATACTTGTGAGACTTGTCAAATAGGGTACTTAAGACTTTTCCCATCATCATACAATCTCAACAATACTAATTTATTCACCAAACTCTAACTACCACCACGTTCATGAATTTTCAACTCTCCTTTCGCTTTTAGCTTTTCAAGAATGCCTCACTTTGGCCATTCCTCTCACTTTCCCTTATTTAATTCATAATTCAAGTAATTCATACATGAAATTAGCTACATTCAATTCATTCAACAACCCACAAGAAATTTACTACATCCAAAATGAATTAATCATGAACTTCAACAACTCAAGAATTATTCACATTCAAGAATTTACTACCTTATCTCTCTACAATTAATGCACCTACCCACCAAATCAAGAATTCAATTCACCATTCCTCTTCATCTCCACAACTTCAAATCACTATATTAAACCAAGAAATAAGATACACAACAAAGATAATACATTATCAGTGAAGAATTTATGAAATTAAACCTCATGAAACCCACAATATGAAGCTTAAGTTTTTTACCGACAATGGTGATTTAGGTATTTAATCTTGGGGAAGAAGGGTGTGGGAGCATGGTTCCAAATTACCTAAACAAGATAGATGAGAAATACTTACTTGAGTTGGAGATAGGAGCTTCACCAAACCTTGGAGAAGGCAACAATGGAGGAGAAAGGGG
>JACEIK010000223.1:85462-96868 GCA_018107945.1 Datura stramonium | reverse complement strand
GGCATGAATTTTTGGTAATTTTAAGATCTTTGGGTCAACATTGACCTAATTGACCAAAAATAATTTTTCGGCCATAATGCTCTTGGCGCACTGCCTCCTCCATAGCCCCACAGACTTAGCAATTTTTTTATTTGGGGAATGGGGCTAACACAGCGTGCCACCCATAGTAAAAACCTGACAGATTTTTTCTTCTAGAGTTTAACACCTGGCGCCCCACGCTAGGTATCTTACCCTAGGCTTAAACTTTTTCAGCTCATTTTCCCAGCTCTTTTTTCCTCCAAAGCTCTGTTCGTCTCTAAAAAATAAAGATAAATGCAAAAAATGTCAGAAAGATGGGTTACCTTCCACCAAGTGCTTTGGTTATAGCGTGGTTCAACATTCATAGGTTGCCTCTCATGAAGAGCCTGATTTGACATTCCGGCATGACTAAGGTCACTTTCACTCCTTCATCTGAGTAAAACATTGACCAAATTGATGTTTTGATAAACTTTTATGCAACCCACATTGCTCAATTAACTAATTGCACCCTCCAGGTTCTACTGCCGGCTTAACTGTGAAGTACTCATAGTGAGGAGGCATCCTTGTTGCTTTAAACACCTCGAAAACTGCCTCCTAACCATCCACCCTTATAGACATCTATCCCTTCCTTACCTGTATGACAACGTCAGCAGTGACTAAAAATCCTCTTCCCAAAATAACGGAAACTACTGCATCTGCTTTGTAATCAAGGATTATGAAGTCCACCGGTAGGATGAAAGGTCCCACCTTTATCAAGACTTTCTCTATTATTCCATCCGGATAGGCAAGAGATCGGTCTGCAAACTGCAAAGTTACTGTGGTAGGACGTGGTTCATCTAGCCCCAAAGTTCTAAACAGCAATATAGGCATCAAATTGATGCTCTCACCCAGATCGCATAGAGCTGAACCAACTTCCTTATTTCTAATCACCACTAGAAGGGTGAAGCTCCCGAGGTCCTTCAGCTTTTTGGAAATTTTGTTTTGAACCTGAGAACTGCACTCTTTTGTGAGAGCCACAGTTTCAAACTCCATTGACCTTCTTTTATTATCCACAATGTTCTTTAGGTACGTAGCATATTTTGAAACTTCCTGCAAAATCTCCACCAATGGTAAGTTAACATGCACCTGTTTCAACACATCAAGAAATTTCTAGCAGGCTGAGTCCTCCTTCTACTTCTTAAATCTTTGTGGAGATGGGGCAGTGGTCTGGCTACTACAACTTTTGGTGGTGACTCTCTTAGATCACCAACCTCACTCTTGGACTTCACAACCTACTCGTCATTAACCTTATTTTCTCTGGGGATCACCTAACCCAACTCTTTACCACTGCCCAAAGAGATTGTGCTCGTATTCTCCTTGGGGTTCTTCTCGGTGTTACTTGAAAGTGCCCCTTACGATCTGTTAGTCTTCTGCAGGGACAATTTCCTCATCTATCTCTCAAGCTTATGATTGGACTTCTGTATATCATTAACCACCTGAATGTGTCACACTATCAACTGCTTTATTGTCTCCTCAAGAGAACTGCTTAGCTGTTGGCCTTGAGGCCTTGCATAAGTATTTTGGGGCCTTTGGAAGTTTTGATTCCCTCCCCATGAGGGATTGGATGCATTCCGGTACTCCTAATTATAGCTGTTACCTGAAAAAACTCCACCACGACCTTGTTGTCCCAAAAAATATACAGATTCGGGGTTAAGTGGACAACCTAAATATGCATGAACTTCTCCACAAACTTCATATGATAGTGGTGGAGTTTGAACCTGATGTACCTGCTGTACTTGGCTCCCTGCTGGTGTGGTCCCAAGCTTGCTAATCACATTCACCAGCTGGCTAATGTCTACTCCGATTACCGCAACACCATCTACCTCGAGCTTCCCTGGTCACCTTAGCTGCTGTGAATCCTCTACCTGAGTCTTGATAATCTTGATTCCTCAGTGACATAAGGTTCAAAAGAACCTCTATTTCATAATATCTCTTAAACAAGATCTGTCCATGTGCGGTAGAGTCAAGCAAGATCTTTGACTCGGGCTTCAGACCCTCTATAAAGTTGCGCCCAATTATCTCCTTAGGCTACATATGGTGCGGACAATTTCTCAAATATCCCTTGTATTGTTCCCATGTCTGAGCTAAGGTTTCACCATCTTTCTTCACAAACTCAGAGATCTTCCCTCTCAACTCCTTGGTTCTCCTTGAAGAGAAAAATCTATTGATGAATTTGTTGGAAAGAGCCACGCATGTGGTGATGGAACCTGCTGGTACATTTTGAAGCCACTCCTTGGCTTCACCAATCAGCGAGAACGAAAACAATGTCAGTTTAACATATTCATCTAACACATTTTGGTAGTGGAAATTCTCCATCAGCTCCACTAACATCATCCAATGCCGCTGGGGGGTCCTCGTACGGCTTGCCCTGATATTGGAAAGTGTTTGGACCAACCGTACGGTCTCTTCCTTCAACTCAAAGTTCCCAGTGATAGCCAGCTTGACGATCACTTAAGAAGCATTCTCCAAGTTCGGCCTAGCAAAGTTCAACACTAGGACCCTCTCTTGATTGTTGCCCTGTGCCTGCTTCTTATTGTCCATGATTAACCTTTAGAAGCTTCTCTCAATTTTAGGATCAATAGAAGACAAAAGTGATTCTTGCCTTCTCGTACTTGGCATACACTGAGCACACAACCCTGTAAACTTCACAAAAAAACAAGAAGCAAACATAAAATACAAAATAGCGAAATAAAATCCTAACCTACAAACAGTCAAACAATATTCAAGTCCTGGCAACGATGCCAAAAATTTGATGTCTCCCAAGCGGACGTAAGTGCACATGGTCGTCAAGTAATATAGGACTGGACGTCCCGATTACCGATCCCTTAGAGACTTATCAATTCAATCATTTAAGGTTGTTTCTATTCTATCAAATAGTTGAAATGGGGAATTATTTAGATAATTAAACTACTAATAACTTTAAATATAAAATTAACTAAAGACCGTGGCAAACTTGATCTTACTTCAGATGATGATGAAAATCTAGGGAAATGGCACTTTTAGTTTCAGGTTGAGTTTTCAAGACGTGATTACACTAGAACGATTCTTCCTACGGTTGTTAGTTGCAAGTTACTATCCCATTCCTCGCCACTCTCCTGAGCATCCAAGAACTATCTCATGAACCCTAACACCTATATCCCTAGTCGCAGGAGAAACTTTAAATGACAGTTATGGTGATTTGTATTTGAACTAAACAAGGTTGAAGGGTATATCCCTATCCTCAACAACAACTTCTATCCTCTCACCAGTTGGTTCAACGGTCGTTGAATTCCTGTTTTATATTTATCTTGAACCCTTTCGGTCCCCTTTCCCAAGTTCAATCGAAAGCCAACAAATTTACTCACAATTTGATTAGGCTAGTGAATAAGCAATTTAAATAAGTAAATATAAACAACCATTAATGATGAATCAAAACTAGTACAAATTAGTCTATCAAACATCAACCCTCCACCATGGACAAAATCCTAGAGTATGAGTTTAGTCACTCCTAGACAAATGGGAAAATAAAGACTTAATCATCATCATTCAGAGCAAAACGATAAAGAAAAGAAGAAACCTAGCGTAGAACTTGTCTAACTCTTCCAAGTGGCTTACAATCCTCAGCAAATGATATACGTAATGTAAAAGTGATCAAAAGTTGCTTAACAAATGACCTAGAAGCTATATATATAGTTGAGCTTTCAAATGATGCTTCTGCCCTCCAAAACTTAGCTTTTAAATCAGCAATTTCTGCACTAGAATAGGCCTGGTGTGTCGCCTCATCTATAGCCCCAAGTTGGGTTCAAGTTTCCTCTGATGTTTAGCTCTAGGTTCCTAGTACCATCCATAGCACCAAGGAGTTAGAAAAATTTCAACACCTATGGATCATCGGGTTGCCCCCCACCACTCATAGCCCCAGAGTGTTAGTCAAGTTTCTTGGATCTAGAACCTTTTTGGTGCCCAGCCCCATCCATAGCACCAGAATTTTGGAAAATATTTACAATTCTAAAATGCTATGGGGCTCGACATCATCCATATCTCCAAGGTGTTGAGTGAAACATCTCTAAAGTTTGGGACCTGGCGCCAGGTGCTAGCCATAGCCCCAGGTCTTTCTTCTCAACTTCTCAAATCTTCACACCCTGGGTTAATTTGGTTTCTTTTTCCTTGGTTTCCTATTCAAAACATCTCAAATAATTTGTTATCATATAAAACAGACAAACATACGAATTCATGCATTTCATAAGAATTATGAACTCAAAACAAGATAAAAGATGGGCAAAAACAAGGCAAATGTGCATAGGAATATGCCCAACATCATAAGTTAAAACCCTTATGTAAAATGATGCTTCTGAATAGGATGCCTCCTATTCATTTTAGGCACATACTAGATCAAATCAAATTTAATATAAGACAAAATGTAATAGGTGGAAAACACAGAAAGATATTTTATTCCAGTTACTTATTTAACATGATTTTCATGTTTGTAAATAATTTCTAAAAAGAAATTAATATTTATGAGTTATATCTATATTTCCATATTAGGTGGTTAATTAGTGGCTATTTACATGATACAAAATAAAAAATCAAGTTGTTGGGGGTTGTATCGGTATTCCCATCTTGAGGGGTCAACTGGTAGCCTTTGTATCTTAGAACTTTTTACTTAGTCCCCAGTCCTTAACTTGATGTGATCTAGAGTCTTACTCCCAAAAGTTCCCAATTCTGTCGCATCTCGGGCATCAGTCCCTAGTGCTTTTGCATCTTGGGATATGGAGTTTTATTCCAGTCAGTCCCTGGTGCTGTTGCATCTCAGGATGTATTGTCGGATTTGCTCATAAGGCTTTGACTTCTTACGTTTTGTTCTGCTATAATAATGATTTTGGGAATTTTCTTATTGATTATCTCTCCCTTCGATTGTTTGAGTGTAAAGTATGAAGACTCGGGCACTGAATTTTCTTCGTCAACACTAGTAATGGGTAGATGTTGGGTTCGAATATGCTTGCTGCTGCCTCGTTAAAAATCTTGCCAAAAACATGTTTGGGATAGAATCTAGGCAAAGAGAAAAAAAGTATAGCGCATATATTTTTGAACCCGGATGTCCCATCACTATTTTCTCAGTAGTAATATTGCTTTAGGTGACTCATATTCCAATTTTTTCATTCTGGGGCTCCATCCAAATCTACTAGTTGATATGCATTTTTTTCAGCTATGCTAATGATTTTATATGGTCCATCCCAATTTGGATTCATCTTTTCATCATTCGAATCCCAAGTGTTAAAAGTGACCTTTCGAAGGACTAGGTCTTCGATTTTGAAATGCTGAAGTTTAGTTCTCTGATTTTAGTATCATTCCATCATTTGCTTTTCCGCCACCATTTGAACTAATGCAAATTTTTGATGCTCATCAAGAAAATCTAACCGCAATGACATACCTTTGTTATTCTTGACTATGTTAGTTTTACCAAACCTTAAGCTTGGATTCCCAATTTCAACTAGTATTAATGCCTCTGCTCCGTATACTAATAAGAACGGGGTCTCTCCGATGTCGTATTTCACATTCATGTAATGTGCCTAGAGTACTCCATGTAGTTCCTCAGTCCAGTTGCCCTCAGCATTTTCCCATATCCTTTTGAGGTTTACCATCACTATTTTATTTTTTGATTCAGCTTGAACATTAGTGTTCGGGTGGTACGAAGATGATATGACCTTTTTAATCCTCGCTCCAAGAGTATATGTAATATCATCTATGAAGACAATCACGAATAAATACAAATACTACTTGAACACCCTGTTCATCAAATTCATAAAAGCTGCAGGAGAATTCGTTAGTCCAAAATACATAACTACAAACTCATAGCGACCATATCGAGTCCTAAAGGCTGTCTTTGTATTTTCACTCTCCCTAACTTTGAGCTGATGATATCCAAATCTAGGTCTATCTTTGAAAATCACTTAGCACCTTGAAGCTGGTCAAAAAGGTCATATCCTTTGAAGAGCTTTATTACACCCCGAATTTTTTTTTCCGTGTAAATGATATAAGCATTCATATATTGGGTGTATATGCATGTATATGTTAAGAGACTTGAACAATGTGGAATGTATAGTATGAAAGTGTCAGGGGATTGGAGACATAGACGACTTGATGGATGAGTCGGCAAGGCGAGGCCGCAAGGGCCTGCACGACACGCACGTCCAAGCTATGCAGGGGGCCGCACGACGTGGGCCTGCCCCTCTGCTTTGACCTGTGCAACGCAGACCCTTGTTCACCACCTTACGCCTATATGTGTTGAGTTATGTTAAGTTGATTCATTATCTTATAACGTCCCAAAGCAGAAACTTGCTATAAACGTTGTGTTCTCTAGAATTTCATCAAATCAAAGGGAAATTAAGCTAGAAAATTTCTCTAAACACAAATTGATTTTGGGTAATGATTCTTGAAGGTGCAAAGAACGTGTTCACATACTTATATTGATGAAATTTCTTTGGATTGAAGGAGCTCCGATTAGTAGAAGTTGAGGAAAACTTCTTATACGTTGACTAGGATCATCTTTGAGATACAATAAGTGTTTGTACCCTTTTAATTTGTACAAATTTGTGAGTTAAGGGTCAGATTAAGTTCATAGTAACTTGTAATTATTATGTGCATATGGTTAACATTGCTGGTCCATTTCTTGGGATGGAATAGTCAAGTTTTTATGGATTGTGAGCTAGAATATGAAGGATTTACAAGTCTATAATTACATCTATTGTTGGTTAAGTTGAATTCTCCAAACTAAGATATGTAAGGAGTTCCTCATTCTTCTTTGAGCACGATTCAAAGTTAGTAAGTAAAGTTGAATAGAGGTGTTCTTAGAATGTATTGAATCAACAATTAAAGCTATCTTTAAGCTACTGAATTGTATGTTGAAGTTAAAGTATAAGTAAAGAAGTCATATCTAAGCTAGTAGTAGCGAATGAATAATAATTATCGTGTTGTTGTTGTGTAGTATAAATTGAGTCTGCAAACCCCTTGACGTGGGCACTATGAGCTACTCCTACATGTGTAGTAATTATGAAGTGATATTATATGTAAGTTCCATGCCTTCTTGTGAATAAGGAAAATGGTTTAAGTACTACCCGTGCTAGTCGATGTGTTAAATTTGGAGAATAGAACTTAAATATGCAGTTTGTTGCTATGTATATAGAAACCACCTTGAGGACAGGTTGTATGAAGCTCATCAATGTTGATGGATCATATAGAAATGGATGTCTACGTGCTTCTATTCAAAATTATATGCTAAGTCGGCAAGAAAAGTCTTTAGAACATTGTTTATAAGCCTACTAGAATTCTTTTATTATCTAAACCTCCTGAAGGTCATTTGAGTCATTAGGTAGGCGTGTCTACATGTAATTTGAAAGTTTTTTACGTTATATGTGCATAGTTGCAGTTCACAAGTCTTGAAAGAGGCCTATTTAGGCTGCAGTCTCAGAGTCAACTTGTATATGTGTTATGTGAATTAGATAGACTCAATATGGGCCTAGTCGGCTCTGTATATGATAATTGTTATAACTTTACATCATGCCACTGATGCAGTAATATCAATGCGCTGATATAGTAGTGATGTTGGGTGGTGTTGCCCAAATTACACCTTGTAAATGAGATATAACGCGGTCGATGTCAAATATAGAACCCAACCAGGGTTGGGGTCGAATCCCACGAGGAATATGATGAGAACTTTAGTTAATGCATTTAGCTGATACTATCGGCTTACTTATTTCCTGGGGAGGAAGGTTTGAAACAAAAAATAATGAACAATAGAAGAGACTAGTAGATACTTGATCTAATTTCGGTTGAATTCAATCAATGAATTGACTAGGATTGTGTTCCCCATGACTTCATAACCACAAGATTTTTATACTAGTGATCTATTCTGGTGCTTAGTATGCGATATTGTTAAGTTAACTTCACCTAAATGGTTGGTCCCCAATCTAGATGATTATCACCACACAACTTGATCCGTATGAGGGTGTATACTTAATAGACCCTTACCCTTAATATCGGATTAGCTATTCTCGGACAAGGTCGAGCTATTAGATGAGGGTTGAGCCTTAAATCTCCGTTATTAATCTCTTTTCCCATTCATTACTCCCTTGATCCGGTGAGTAAGAATAAGGCAATTTTCAACATTTTCAACCGTTAAGAAGCAATTAAAATAAATGAAAAAATAATACATGCATAAACCCCATTCAAGATTCACTAAATATTTTTACCTATGTGTGATAATTCATCATGATTCCCACAATCCTAGTTATGGGTTTAACTACTCATAATTGAAAAATCACAATTACAAAATAAAGAAGAAATCATAATTGCAACTTACAAAGATTTGTAGAAGAAACAACTTGAATTGAATAAATCACCAAAACCGAAGAATAAAACTTCAATGTTGTTTTAATCTTCACTTCATTTCTTGACACAAGAATGGTAATTCACAACACCGAAATTCACGTTCAAAGCTGTAGAATAAACTATACAACAAAAATAAACCTGAATAATGTATTTATAGTTTCAAACAAAACCTTTTCTAACTAAAACGGGAATCCAGGTTGGCAGTGGCAATGGGCCAGGTAACGACTCGTTAGGCCCCCTAACTACTCATGGCAAGTATCACTCAGTCGTCCTCGACAAACTATTCCTTCATGGTAACGGGTCACCTAACGACTCTTCAGGTCAGGGCACGAGTCGTTAGGTCCCTCGTGGCCAAGGATCACCAAATTCTCTAGTGTACATGATGAGTGCTCACAGTATCTCACAATGAGTCATTGATGTGCTGTGGATTTACAGCACTTTCGACACTCAAACCTGGAAAAATAGCATGGACTTATGTATATTTATGTGGATATAAGACACTTTCCCTTTGGTTATAGGATAGATTGGCGTTGGAGCTAAAATGTGAAAAAGTTAGCCCGGAAGTGTAAAAAATAGGCTCAACTCACAGTTCACAGTACGAGCCATAGGAAGGTATTACGAGTCGTACTGCTGGTCGTGAGAAGTTGTAGAAGGCTAAGGATGAAGAGGTACATTATTTGAGTCTCAGTATGATTCGTAGAAAGCTTGTATGAGTCGTAGTGAAGAAGTCATGAAAAAATTCAGAAGATTTACACAAGAGGCTGACTCCTACTACAGATAGACAATATGAATTGTGGGACGAAGGTACGAGTCATACCATAATTCATGATGGACTTCAAAATTATTTCAAAGTCTCAGAGATGAGCCATGAGAGTATAGTACGACTCATAGGATGCAGACACGATCGTACCAGGATCCAACACTTAGCCAAAATTCATCCAGTCAAAAATGTATGAGAGAAAGGTACAGTTCGTAGGATCATGGTACGGATCGATGGCTGGGTCATGGCACTGGCGGAATTAGATATGGAAATTCACCCTGTTAGCCTAGGAAAAGGATTTTTACGTCTGTATAAATACGTTTTATGTTTTATTTTTCAGAAGAACGTGTGTGGATGTGAAATAGTTAGAAAACATTGAGAAAGGAGAGAATTGAGTTGATTTGACTTGTGATCAACCTTTTCTTGAATTCTTATTGTTCTTGCTACTTGTTCTTGAAGATTTTGCTGATTTATTAAAAGAAATGTATTTTTAATTCATAATTGTAAGTATTGATTAATGTTCTTAATGATGAATGCAAATCACAACCTTACAACTATGAGAGGCTAAAACCTCCATAGCTAGGGTTGTGGGAACCATGATGGATTAACACGCTAGGGTTGCACAAAGTGATTCTAAACCAATACTAAATGCTTATATTGTATTCTCTTCATGCTTAAATGTTTCTTAATAGTGCACAACGTTAGGACTTGCCTGAATTCTTTACTTGCTTAGGTCTAAGAGGTAGAGATTAGGAAAAGAGAATTACAACAAAGCCTTGATCTTGATGGTCATTGTATTAACTTGAGCTATGGTCACAGGATAGTTAAATCTGGAACTTAGTAATAACGTATAGTTTGAAACCGCTCATGAGACTTGGCCGAGTGATTGAGTATAGTCATTCAATAAGGACTGGTCGGTCGTTTAAATGAACCTTTGTTATCAGTTCTATAAGTAAGTATTGATGATGATCACGAGTGTATACCTAAAGCAATTATGAATCCATGGGAAACACAAATCCTAGTTATCCTTTAATATTGATTCAAAACTGAACTCTTGATAATTGTTTTTATTATTTCTTTTCTTTAGAATCCCCCAATTTTAAAGTAACTACCTAACAAGTGCACTTACCGGCTGTAATCTAGCTATTCCATATTCCTTATGGGATCGATCCCAAAATCTAGTTGGGTTCTTTATTGACAACATCCGCTTCACACTTTGGTAGGAGGTATGGTTTGAGCGTTATCGGTCGTCACATCTTCCAATGACTCGTTATATCCTTCGTTGCCTCCCTGAGCATTTTTTAAAGAAATTTTCTTCCCAGTCTTCACGACTGGCATAACGACTCGTTACCAGATGTAACGAGTCATTCCTTCAACTTGTTAACTGCACTAGTTTCATGCACTTCAAACTTGATCTTTCCCACGACTCCAGGAATGAGTCATCCATTGAGACGATGACTTGTTACCTGGCTAGTAGTCCGCACTTTGTTTCATTTTTGCCTTACTTTGCCCATTTCACATTCAGAATCTATTTTCCTGCAACACTTAACAAAACACATTATATCTACATAAACATACCCGAAATTTGCATATCTTAGTTTTATGCGTCGAAAGTGCCGTAAAACACAACACATCAACACCCTCAACTTAGAACTTTTGCATGTCCTTAGGAAAAAACAAATAAAATAAAACTAACTCGATGCTTCAATAAAAAGAACTGTATAAAACCTACGGCAGTCACAACTCTTAATCAAATCAATTTTTCTAACCCCTCCTCTTTCATACAAATCCAAATCACAGTGCATATGTAAAATTTCCAACAATGACACAAAGGAATCAAAACATGGCAATATACTGTCACTTGCAACCATGCATATAGTCCTATGACACTGACCCAAACAGTTTGTAGAAGATTTTGTTGACCAAATGCCCTCACCACAAAGAAGTCCCACACTCACGCATATGTATATGCTTCTGACGATATATTTCTCCCGGGAGTGGGTAATGATAATGCTCAAATCATACCTCCTAAAAAAGTATGAAATGGACGTTGTCAATAAAGAATCCAACTAAGAGGTTGTTTTCGAACCCATATGGAATATGGAAGAGCTAGACTAAAGTGGTAAGTGAACTTGTTGGGTAGTTACTCCAAATTGGGGGTTCTAAAGAAAACAATAATTAAAAACAACTGTTAAAATTTTGGTTGAAATCAAGAATGAAAGATA